>PVPY01000879.1:0-56754 GCA_002982035.1 Fusarium algeriense | reverse complement strand
GTCCTCTATAGGATATACCTACTACTCCTTTAAGTAATAGTATTAAGATTTCCTTTAGCAATTTATAGTATAATACTACTTATAATAGCCTTACTTTTAGTAATTCTAATAACTCTAAAGATAATAAAGAAGCCCTTAAATTTATTAACCTTTTATAAGATATTAAGGAGCCTAAGCTACTATTACTTTTATTACTACTAGCCTTTAAGAGGAATTTCTTATCTATATATTATAGAATTATAAATATATTATACCCCTAAAGGTATATATAATAAGAGATTATTATCCCTTTTACTATTAGGTTAGAGTTAAGATTATAAGTAAAGGTATTATAAGGTAGGGAAATACAGCTAGATAGCCTTATAGTTTAATCTATATACTTCTAGCTGCAATACTATAAAAAATATACCTTATATAATAAAATGCATTTAGTAATAACTTTAATATATTTTAATTAATTAATTGTAGCAATTTTAAATTAATTGTAATAAAATTAAAAGCTATAGCTAGAGATTTACTATTTTTCCTACCTATTTCTCACCTATCGGCTATCCCAGAGTTTTATTACTGTCCTAGACTTTTGCCGCCTACTCTCTAAGTGGGGCTTCCGTTAGGTCAGATCCTCGGGTATACTGATGGGAAATCTTATTATGAGCCGAACTATTCGAAATAAAATGCTATTGAATGCAATTCTCAAGTGACTACTTAACTGATAATATTTTGACTGTATCAAGATATTGCTAATAAGGATCTTCACTATTATGCAATCTGAGAAGTCTCAAGCATCACGCAACTCGCCAGAGTCTCCAGAAAAGTATGCAACACTAGCTTTCACAATCCTCTTCCAGGTCTGAAACTCCTCATCGTCCCGAGGTCCGTAAACAAGAGTATATCCCCAAGGAATGCGAGGGCCAGTGAGTTTATGTCGCTCACCCCACCCCTGGGCAATAACCTTCTCCGCATCCGGCAGACTGAGAAACAGGTGTACACTGCCTTCTCGGTGGATATGTGCAAATTCACCATTCATGCGCTTAATGATGGGCGGCATCTCCCTGCCCGAGGCGACCCAGAGGGCTGTACCAAACTTTTCAATTCCAGAGGTTTTGACCGTGAAAAGAGAGGGATTCTGAACTCCGACTTTGTTGAAAAACTGATGTTGCATTTCGAGCATGCGAGCAGAAGGAAGTTGTGTTGTCTGACGTTGCGGGGCGACAAAGCCTGGGACAACAGGTCTCGAACCGGCACGAGATGAAAGTGCTTTGTCAGACAGATAGGACTTTTTCGTTTCTTCGGTGTAAATAGACGACGGGAGGTCCTGGTATTTGTAAGGTGCTGGCTTCCTGGTGTCGGTGCGAGCAATTCGGTGCCATTTGAGTTGCTGATACCAGCCGCTGAAGTTTCCTGGTAGTCCATGATCTCCAAGGGAGATGTATTGCTCGTAACTGGAATAAGTATATACCAGCGCTGCAAAAACAGGTAGTCCGACTGCAAGGCATGTAGCTAAGACCTTGTATTGGACAAGCATCTTGATGACGGTCATGTTGTACATGGTGGAGTTAACGGATGTGACTTGAAGTGTTGGAAAGAGGTATTTGTAAAGGATGATTTCCAGAACAAATTAGAAAAATCTTATATTGACGATATTGAACTGATTGAAGTCTGCAACTCTTGCACTTATGTAAATTTAGAATTTTCGCTGATTCAAACTGACGTCGTTGAAGTTCTCGGATTCGGCATATTGACCGCCGATATAAGCGTCCCAAATTCCCGACGCTAGGCCCGGCGCTTTGATACAGGGCTTGGAGATAGGAGATGACCATTACTCTACAGGGCAAAGCCATGGGAAGATCTGCGAAGCTTACCTCATTCTGGCAAGGTGTAGCACCGTACTCCGGGATTAATAGCGGGACTGAACTGGTGTAAGCTCAAGCATGAAAGTTGGATACAGCGCTATGGCCACGGTATCAACTTGCGGCGATGTGAAGTCAAGTTCCCCCTCAGCCTCATCCTCACAACTGACAATTGGATTCGACAGACATGAAAGAAGCGCCACAGGAGTTCCTAGTAGTGACGTGCCAAACAGAGGATGATGCCAATCTGGGGCTCAGAGTTAAGGACCACAAAATACGTAGAACGTCGTGGAATATGGAGAGATATTCTCGAAATCACCTTACTATTTGAGAATGGTCTAGCTACCGCGACGTACTGCGAGTCCCAGGCCGAGGATGCTACTGAATTACCTCTGACGAAAGATGTAGGTACACTCGTGAGTAAATCCTTCATCCAAGGTCAACCACACTGCCTTCCAAGTGTTCATCAGCTGATGTTTCCACTCTGGATCCTCATCGCCTGCTTCCTCAACCAGAATCCGGCTGTACTGTCCCAGTCCGTCCGCGTGTTTGCGTGGACTCGAGATAGTATTTGACAACATCAATTGGGTGGAGTACTCGAGCTAGATCAAAGCGGCTGTAATGCTGAAGGGCCATCTTCGCCAGTTTAGGAGAATTGGTGCTTCCATTGTGATTCGGCTCCAAGGCGAAAGACGTGGTGGCGTACCGGGAAAGGCTCTCCAAAGAGTAGGCAGAGGCCATAACATTGACGGCAGGCCCTACAATGTCAGGAACCACGACGTCAACATAGGACCTGAGATCAACGACTGTGTTGAAGGACAAATACTTGGCCAAAGGGGTCCGTTCCAACCAGTACCTGTCGGGAGTGTAGTCATAGGAGAACAGATTCAGGACACGGATTTCCTTGGGATAATCTTGGTTGGCGAGAAGTGCCTCTAGCGAAGCCACGTCGATGCCTGTTTCGGACAGATGAGGCTGTGGGTGCACAAGGTCGTAATTGGCGCGCGCATGCCATTTCGGAGGCCATCTGTACCGGAGGCGAAGAATACTGACATAACCCGGATTTTCATTCTATGATACTGTCAGCGGTGCCTCGGCCATGATTCTGGAAACTGGGCTCACTGACTGCTGAGTCCATCTCTGCAAAGATCTGAACAGGGAAGGGGTAGGCGAGGTGAATCTTTGGGATGAGAACGCTCAGAGCTTGCCTAGAATGTCACGAGTTAGCCTTTCTCATTCCAACATCCCCACGTTCTGCAAGGCAGTTCACACTGAGGTTTTGGCTGGCGCCCGAATGAGTTCTGAATGTACTTCGGGATTTCGAATGACGCGCTTGAGGCCAAAGCGCAAGGCGCCAAATTTCATGGCGCTGGAGTTTCGAGAAAGTCAAGGCGCGACAGGCAGAGGCGAAAGGGTCTCGCGGTAGAAAGAATGCAACCGGAGGATTACAAGATGAGAGATGAAGAGTGAGCGAGAAGAAAGACACGGAAGGAAGCTGTTGAAGTGTGATTTGGAGTTAGTTATCGGCTATTACGTGAATGGCTAGACAACATCCACGACCAATCAATCACTTGTGAAGGCCGAGGTGGATAAACAATATCCAAAAATGCTGAGTCATTCTTCTTTTCTTGTTCCTCCCTTGATCTTGTCGACGTTCACTTGTGGTCTCATGTACACACAATGGAACAGAATCACTCTTCCCCTTTGTTCTACCCTTGTTTCTTTTACAAGAGATATATCGTTATAATTTAGTACTGAGAAGTCATCTAATTGCTAGCGGGTCGCAAGTAGGCCTCATACCCGATCTGAAGAAAGAAAAATTGAGTCCGTCGCAAAGAAATCTCTCAATTTCATCAACCAACCACAGTTGGCAATGCCTGCGCCTGCTTCTTGTTTTCTGTTTAATAGTAGAATTGGTCGGAGGGTTTCGGGATCTTGAAAGGACTTTGCCAGTTATTTGCAGCCTTAATATTCCTAGATACAATCCGATTATCTGAGTACAAACTCTCGTAGTTGCACTTACAAAAGACAGAAGGATGGCTGTTCGGTGTTCGCTATAATCCGCTTTTACAGTACATGATATGTTTAGTAGTTTAGACTAGTTTAGGACGAACTGAAAAAGCTGTTTAAATATAGAGCCTTCTCGTCTACTAAATAAAACTCATTTTCCTATAAGGTAACGGCCACGGAAGAGCCATTTCGACCTATGTCCTCAATACTCGACTCTAGCTTCTATTTAACCAGTTTCTTTGCCCTAGGTCATTCCAATTTGCTCAACAATATGAGGAACTGTACGCCCGGAAGAATATTCATCAGGCAACTCACACAAGCAATACAAACCCCGCATCTTTTCCACGATATACGCTTCTGTCACTGTTTTTCCAACCACGTGAGCGATCATGAACGGCCATTGAAGGGAGCTTGGTTAATGCCAGGACGGTACTGATCACTGATTCCAATTGAAGGTTCCTGCTGGATCCCAATTGTGCGGCGAATCAGGACGCCCTTGTAAATTGGTCGCCCAGAAAGATGGTCACCGTTCTTCTGTCACTCGCAGGCACTGCGAGGCTCGTGAGTAATCAGTGAATACCAATCCACAGACGGAATTGGCGCTTCCCAAACTATGAAGACCTCTTCTAGTGGATCCGGGAGGAGATACCAGCGGTGCATACGGACCGCGACTCTTAACGTATACGCCTGGCCGGTAGCCAATTGGTTGAGTACTGATGTCAAGATCGATTCCATAAGCTGCCCAAACGAGGGACGGAGGAGAGAGTAAGTCTTCCCATGAACTCAAGACGACTGTTTCAGACACCCAGACCCAATTATTACGGTTTGCAAGACGTGGCGCGTGTTTATACGTACCATTGAGTTACTCGGTGTTGTTACGCGTCTCATCAGTATAATAAAATTATATGTGGGATTCGAGAAAACCTAGGCCCTGGGCAGTTACTCCATGACGTTTCTGTTAACCTCCACGGAGGCTTTATTGTCTTCTTAGGCGAGAATATTAGTGTAATACATAATAATTCTGTTGGCACTGTAATAATTGACCTCGTTCTCCATTACCGCTTCGTTTTCATCACCCAACGCCATGTTGTTTTTGATTGGGACGCGTCAATGTAGTGCTCACGCGCCGTTATCTGAATATTTCAAGCGTTTAGTACATGAACCGCGTCAATACCCGTAATGGGTACTGCTAGAGAGCATGAACTGATTCACAAAATATATCTATTGGACGAGATGAAACCAAACACGGACAAAGGCTGAATCCTGAGTAGCTGTTATCTCCAATGGAAGAGCTCTCTTCAGTAGTTCATACTCCTTAGCAAGCAGTTGCGGCGTACACCTCGATTCCCCATCTCTGCTCTCCGCCTTCATCGTTCATCTCTCCTCCACTATATATTCCCCCTCCACCCTACTCTCGTTTCCCATATTTCTCATCTCACAAGCCATCAACCTCGACCTCCCATATCTTGACTTCCTACCTCTCACTCTAATTATTCCTTTTGCGTCTTTGATAACGCACCTCCCAACCACCCAGCATCTCGACCCAACCGCCGAGCTATCTCGTGTCTTCTACACCTAAAGACATACAGCCAAGTCTGCATCTCCGGAGCATCCGTGTATCATAAGCTCTTATCATCAACCAGTACGAGCCTGCATCAAGGTTGCAAGACACGGAGAGACCAAAGCTAACTGCTGATATCTTAGGACACTTGAGTCTCAACGTACCCGTTCCATGCACTGATATCCATCCCTCCAGTACGAAACCATCGACAGAATAGCATCACAAAAAGCCAGACCTGACAGTATCGACCCCCAGGATCGGGACCTCGCTGAACACCGCACCGCCGACTATTCTATCGTGCATCCTGAAACCCACACGGACATCGTCTCCTTCCATCATGATGTAGTGTTGCATCATCCAATAGCCCTTCGTGTTATAAACAATTTCGGCAATCAGACGCTTCCGCGAGTCAAGATTCCAGTAAATCTCACAACCAAGTATCTATCGTTTGCCAGTGAGGCCGATTTCATCTCCTACGCCAGCACCGTCCTACCAGGTATCGTGGGACCTGCCATCGACGTGATGGCATCAGATAACCCAATGGACAAGATCCGGCAGTACGATAACACGTCCTTTGCCTGCGAAGCAAATGGGAGCAATAAGGAACTGAGTGAACATCTTTCAAAGCTGGACAGTTTGCTCGTAACTATCACCGATCTTCATCTCACGCGATGGGCGATATACCATAAAGACCTCAGCCTATGTCCAACAAATATTATCCACATCTACATGGAATACTCTGAGGTGCGCGATTGGATCGAGACTTTCGCTACCCTTCTGACCGAACCGAAGCTTATTCCGTTCATTCAGGAGGTCGGCAAAGGGCAGGAGGTCGAAGTTTGGATGCAAATGTTTGTCCTTGCTCATGCTGTGCAGATCCTGCTCTTTGCCCCCATGAAGTGGCATCAAGAGGCGTCCTACAAATCCACCGACTCGTACCCCCGTCGCTTCCCCCTCGGATACCCCAAGCCGGGTCTTGATGATATCAAGATCTTTGGTGACTATAGTCTCGATGATCTGTACCGAGCTATCCTTCTCATGTTCTACCTTTTTCAGCAGCAGTCTGGCAAAGATGACGAACCCCCAACCCCTCCACATTCAGAGGTTTGGTTAGGATACACCACCGTCCGTTCCGATTATCCCTGGAAGCAAGGTGATCAAGCGTCATCAGTGAAGCCTTTTGCCTTTCAGAAACTCCCGCGAGAACTACAACTCCAAATCGTACAGCTTGCAACTTCACCCAAGGTCACACCGACTATCGAAATGGAGGAAGCATCGATACAGAGGTTCCGTAAAATCCAGTCGACCTCTGAAGATTCAACTCTAGCTCTCAGATTGTCGTCTCGAGCCATGTACAACTTGGTCAAGACTGTGCAGCCAGTTGAAGCTATCCCCGAAAACACCCAGACCGTGCCAAGCCGAGTGAAGTTTCGAATCAATTTGGAGGCCGATACACTTCGGTTGTTCTGGACCTATCATGGTCTTCCGAAGTTTCTCAATTCCAATGGTTCAGAAGCGCCACTTCCTGTGCGCAAGCTACTTGTGTACGCAATACACAGCCAAGATTTCGACGAGGGTCTCTGTAACGATAGCTATGTATGGGGCCAACAAGCTCCTTTCTCGAAATCGTTGAAGATAAAAAATCTTCCGAAGCTTGAGGAGTTTACTTTCATGATACCCGTCGCTGACATGTCGTGGCTGATCGAGGGACTTCCACGAGTTAGACCTCAAACAAACAACGAAAGTACAGCACATATTAGCACCAAGTGGCAATTCAATTTTTATCGCAACTATGAGATCGAGGATCTATACACCGACGAGCCCCAGCCCGAGGGATCCCCTATTGGCGTTCCGCCAGGCTTCTGTTACGACATCCACCTGGACGGTAACGACCCTTCTGACCCCCTTGGAAGCATCCCGTACGTCGGAAGATACGGGTATGAGCGAAGCCACGGCATAGTTGGCGGGCACTGGGCGGGATTCAAATACTTTCAGGAAACTCAGGAAGTCTTCTTTGCCCCTCTTTCATGGACCGACATTGAGCCCCTAATCATGGGTCCCTATGGAGCAAATGGAGCTGAGGCCTTTTTTGACAACCACACCCCGCAGTTTGTGGCAAAGATCTGGATAATTAGAGAGGGGACATCCATTCCTCATGGATGGATCAAACTGGAGGATGCAGGCCCTCATGACCCCGAATGGAAACACCGGTTGAGGTGTACATGGAAGGCTGTGTCGTGGGCGCTAAATAAGTTTGACGGCGAGCCTCCAAGTTCTGTCTACGGCTACTGCCTTCACCAGAGATAGACGTTGATTTGGGAAGACCCATGAGATACATTGGAGCATCCAAATCTTATGGCCACCACTTGCATCAACTTCTTGTTATGGAGTGGACGGGCCAGAGCTTGGACTGTACTAGGTTTTGGAACTACAGGCTTAGAAGTTTGACATGGAAGGATTAGTGATGGGCGCTATCCTCAGCGGATGACTTGGGCTGTAGATAAGCGTTACTTTGACATCTAAAAAAAAATAGCTTTGGTATTCTTCTTCCCCTCCTTAAAGTTAGGTAACTCATAAAGACCGTTGGTCATGAACACTAATCAAGATGTTAAGTTAAGTAGGTGCCAGATATTTCAACTTTTTCTATTTCTCTTTGTGGGCACTTAAATATCTTTCGAGGCTTCTTATTCCTTCTCAACTTTTTCCCATGAGCCTTGCACTCGATATGCGCAAAACCAAGTATTCTCCTGCTTGTATTTCCCAACAATGATGAAGCCCTCGGGGGACTTGAACGGGACTTGGCTGTGGGTGATATACGACGTATACAGCGGTATGTCCCTTGGCGTTACCGCCGCCGCCGCCGAGAAGTCCGCTTGGAATAATCCAGCTTGTGTCCGATTAGAGTATGCGTGTTTCTTGTTCCCATGAATACCGGCAATGACGCCAACGAGTCTAGAAACATGGTCTGATACGCTTCTACCTATCACGTGTCCTTTGCTCGTTCAGAGCAGTCCGGACACGAAGAGCAATGTCGCTGGTAGGCATTTGCTTGAAGTCCTTGGTCGGGAGGAGTAAGTTGGCAAAGCCAAAGCAGTTGGAGATATACGGCTGGTCTGGTGAGGGGAGATCCTTTTTGAGTGACTTTCTGAGTGATGTGGCAATTTGGACCGTGATGGGTTGATTTGAGTCAAAGGGAAGATGCGAAAGGGCAATTCGCGACCACCAGGCAATAAGGATATCGCTTTCTGTCAAAGAAGGATTCGTAATTCCGGAATTTACGAGTTCCTGTAAGGCCTCTGCACAAAGTTTCTTCAGGAACCAGCCGGGTATGCAGACCATTCGTGTCTCCTTCGGTCCAATAGTGAGGTTATATCCATTCTTCAAGCCATATGCGAGTAAGGAAGCGGTCGTCATCCGTTGTTCTGCGAGCTTGTGCGGCTCCTTCGGATGCCTCCCCCGCTGTGCGAACGAACCATAATCGAAGCCTTGTTGTTCAGGGATTTCTCTGCCTTCCATGGCTCGTACCCAACCATCCACCAAGCCCTTCATACCCATAGCATCATAGGCATGTGAAGCCAATGGAGTGTAACAAGGGTAGCATCCTTGAAAGATACGATGTGCAGCCCAAGTATAGGCCTATCTAAGTAGAGGTAGTCGTCGACGGATGTTGGGCATCCAGGGCCACAGGCTAAGCTCGATGTTTCGTCTGGATCTCCTACAATGGCGGGTCGAGATGACGGTTTTGGTAGCCTTGAAGCGATTGGATGTTCGTCTTGAATGATATCAGAGTGTTGGAAATGAGTGAAGCCAATGGCTGGTCAATCTTGGGCGAATTCCGCGGGAATATGATATTCGAGGTACCCATCATCCTGATACAATGTAAGCAAAAGCAACTAAGACAAACTTTTTCTGCGGGGGGATTACTTTCTTCCTCAGTCGACTGCCTAGCTTCCTCCACGTCTTCTGGGAAACTAAAGTCTCAAGACCACTGCGGAGCTTTACTGGATCAAGAATGTCGTCAAATACTTTGAGATTATACAAAGCAATCCTCCTGTAAAGTGGACTATCATCCCAGACATGAAGTGGGATGACCTGGTCTGTTGGAACACGAGCAATGACGGCAGGACAGCTAAATAAGAATAACATTGCAGAGGACATGGAAAGCTCACCAAGACAGATGAAGTGATGGGACACGGCAGAGTATAAGGGGTTCAAGATTTGGGGTAGAGAGGGGTTCTGCAGCAATGCTACTGCTGCAGCGGGCTTTTTACCGCTATCGTCACCTCAAATTGACCTGTCTCGCCATGGACGGGGATGTTAGTGGGTACGTTGATCATGCGATTCGTTCCCTGACCCTTGATCTAATAGGGAGGCCTTGTAAGGCGACCAACACACCAATCACGACACGAGCTCATGGTTATAGGTATGTTTGTGACAAGACCCCAAGGATGAGGCCATTGTTAACACAACATCAAGGAATGCCGCATCGTCTGAGCGAACTGGTAGAAATTACAACAACTCAAGAAACAAGATGCACGTGCCAAAAAATGACACTGTGGGGAGATAATAGAAATAGGAGGTAGGTGATTTCAAGACTTGAGGCTTTGCGACTTATGTACAGCATTTACTTTAGAGTCTCGAGAGACCTGATGCTCTCGCTTCTCGACTGGATTGTAGCCCTATGATCCAAAGGAGCCACAGTAACAGTTAATAATTCGCAGCATTCGGAGTGCTCTTGGGCTTTCAATGAGGCCTCAACCGACAGGGATCCCTCAGATCCATTAATAGCCTACCTCCGCGTCTCTGATCTCTCCAGGCATGTGCAGTATGTTTCTGCAGTAGTCGGTATCGTGAAATCGCTGGACAGTCTCATTAGCGGACAAAATCGCCGAATTCTCCTACGAACAGCAGCCATTCTCAGCATGGGGCTTAAGTCTTGTATCTGAGATTATTATTTGCCTCTTTACTGTTGTTTGCACTGTAGTGGTTGGCTTGTGGGTTTACGTCAGAGCTATCCGAGTCACGGATGCCCAGAAATGGAGGGTGAACGACTATCTCGCTATTGCTGGGTTTGTAAGTCCTTATTCTTGTCCTCTATGCCAGATGAGCTGAACTGACTGGTGTCAGCTTCCCTGCCTTGCGCTAATGTCTTCGGCGCGCTATGCGCTCACTTTGGTGTCGGCACAAAAGACTCATACCTCACCACTTTCGAGATTGAGAACTTCATCACCGTCCGGGGACTTAAATACCCCCTTGTTTACGAGCTATTATACTACGGTGCTTCGACGATCACCAAGTTTGCCATAGCAGTCACGATCCTTTACATCTGCATCCAGAGACGATACATCATATATGGAATCATGGGCATCATAGGCGTTACCTGCGTAATATGCGTGGTGTGGCTATTTGATAACTGCGTTCCATTCGCAGCGTACTGGAACCCGGGCCCAGGCTACTGTCAGTCCGACAAGGGGTTTCTGTATCTCAGTTACGTGGGTACTTCGGTTCAGGTGGCTGTGGACTGTACCTATGCTATTACTCCCTTTTTCACCGTTTACTCGTTACAAATGCACAGACGAAGTAAGATTGCGGCTGTCGCAGTCTTGGGACTTGGTGTGTTGGCCAGTGTTGCTGCCCTCATGCGCATAGTGACATAAAAGTACATCGATGTCTCCAAATATCCGAATGATCCCATGTGTAGGTTAACCCACTCAACTCACTTCCAAAGTCTATCCGCTAACAAGTACAGTGTCTCAAGGCCGGCTCCTTCTTTGGTCCATTCTAGAGTCTAGACTAGTCTAGCCATCATTGCCTGCTCTTTGCCATCTCTCAAATCTTCGGTAGTTGCTTAGCCAAATCGATGAGCCGTTCAGGGGGGAGGGTCACGCCTGGAGCTGTAACTTGCTTTTTAAAGCATTCAATCAGTCTGTGACTATCGCTAATTCTCGACTACCCGAGGATGCCCTATAGTGGGGTTACATCACTCAGCTCACTCAATCCACATGGACAGATACGCACGACTCTGTCGGGGAAAGGGAACTGGGACAGGCTAAACAATGACGACTCAAGTTCAAGACACATCATTGCGGAGACTCAGGTTCAGATCGACAGCCAGAGCAATATTTCTCTCGAAGATTCACACAACCAATCATGTAAAGTATAGCATAGGAATTCCCTATTTAGGCTCACACGGTCGTGGAACATGTATTATAGGAAAAGGCAAACAGGAGAATAGATCATTGGCACTTATATGTAATGTCACTTGTTTACTTGAGCTGACTAGCGACGAATAGCCACTGTGACAACTCGTAACAGAAGTGAAGTATGTACGTTGAAGATAGTCATGTTAAATCATCTAGATACTGGCATGTAACCCCTGAAGCATCATCTCAGTTGGGACTCGCATCATCCCCTATAGACAAGTAGTTGTTGATCCACTTAGCAAAGACCAGCCTTGGTGGGCTCACAAGCACCATTGCCCTTGTCGCATCCATTGTAGCCCTGGCATTGAACCTTGGGATAACAGTTGTTGGAGTAAGTAGCCTACCAGTAGGTTAGCCACGAATTAACTTGCATTATCCTGATACTTACCTTATCACCCATGTTGGTGTTGATACCCATCAACTCACCACCATTGACAGCAGTGGTACCCTCCATATGAACCGAGCGTCTGCAGTTACCCTTGCAGTTGCCACAAGACCTGTAGACCTTGCCGTAGTCATTGGCATAAAAGTTGATGATGTTGACATGGCCACAGCCGTTGTGCTGGATGATCTTATCAGCGGCCTTGTAGGCGCCACCGCCGATAATGTTGGCTGTGCCGCCGCCCTTGATGGAAATAGCGTCCTCGCAGACATCTTCAAACCATACGAATTCGAGAGTACAAGAGCCAAGGCAGTAGACGCCTTCTCGCTGATTGGCTCCGATGATGACATTACGAAGTTTTGCCCCGTCTTCGAGAACGAAAACAGTGTCCTTCTCGCCTGAGAATCCTATTAGTGGCAATAGAACTGATCAAGAGTGTTACGACTTACCGCCCTCAGCCTGGCCGGTACATCTCACACCACGATCATACTTGACCCATCCAGCGTCAAAGGTCTGTCCTCTTCGGATATACTGGGGAGCACTGAGAGTCTTTGTGCCCGTGTGCTTGGGAAGACCTCCGGTATAGCCCTTACAGGCCATAACTGATGGCAGTGCCGTGAGAAGAGCAATGGCGCTGGGTAAATGCATGATGAGTGTTGTTAATCTGGATGCTGAGTATTAAGACTTAACGTGGGATCCACGAGGGATATTGTATCTTTATATAACCGTCGGCCGGGAAGTATAAGCGTTCTCTGATTATTCTGTACTGCCAAGGCTAAGTGCTCGCATGATTCCCTGCAATGCCCAGACATTTGAGCCGGGGTACCATTCAGGTGGTATCTAGGCCATCATTCGAAGTAATTCCTCCAGTCATGTTCAAGTTGTATGTATCGGTGGATAGGCTCCAAGACTTTGATGTGTCAGTATGACATAATGATTGGTGGAATCGTATCCTTGCTGGAAATCCCTTCATTCAAGCTTGTGTTTATGCTTGAATAAGTTCCGACGCTCCGAGGATTTTAATTTCTTCATCCGGCAGGTGTCATCTGATTGGGTGGTGGTTGTCAGGCAATTCAACGTCTCTCGATGGAGATAGGCGCGCTTGAGTATGAAGGTGTCTGTACTAGATATTAGATACAAATGTGAGTATTCTTTTGATAACACTATGCGATTCATGTGCTTACCGTCCTGCTCCCGTGATAGGTACCAAGCCTGTGAGCTGCATTTCCGTCATTCCTTTTGAAACATGTAGATGGCAGAGTCGGAAAAGGCCGTCTACTCGACATTATCTCTCATGCTGGATGGGTAGAGGTCGAAAGATGAAATTCAAGAGCATTGTGTTGCCAAGACAGTGACCGCATCGGTACCTAGTCGAGAGGCTTGGCAGGCTGGCCAGCTTGGTCGGATTGTCATTGTCACACCGCATCTTTCAGTCAGAGAATGGTATCAATAGCTACCTGTCCATTATATCACTCCAAGGAGGCTATTGTTGCTATCTAAGAAGGAGAATAGGCAGTAGTAATGATTTAGATTTAGTAAGTCTCAATATACTCGACAATTGTTGTGAAAGTCTAGGATTAACCCTACTACTAAGAATTAGAACATCAACACGGCTATATATATCAACCACATATTCCCAGTACCATGTAAGAGAATCCCTTCTTAAAAAACCACTAGTAGCGTCTGTCCGGTGTATGGCTTCAAGGAGGACCAGGAGACCAACTCTGTGACGACACACCAGGTGAGACAGGCGTCTTCCTTCCAACCGCATACTGAGGTAACTCATTTACACCGTATTCAGTACCATGTTGCTCGGCAGGAAGCTCTGTCGGTGGCACTTGAGATACAGAGATGGACTGATGAGGACTCATATGATGCGGACTCACCGGCTCAGACCCTTGTCCCCAATATCCAGTCGATGTAAGCGGACTAACAGTGCTCGGTGGATTGACCATGTTTCCTCCATTGAACTGATACTGATTTTGCGTCATGGAGGATTGGCGTCTCTCTTCGCGACGGCGGTTGACCTTTTTACCGATGCAGAACCATACAAGTAGTAGAAGTCCTAGCCCTGCAGCGCCACCAATGGCGATTCCAACAATAGCGCCAGTAGAGAGCTTGGACCCATGGCCCAACGAGGTGGGTGATGGCTTCGCAGTTGATGTACTGGTGGTTGAGGGAATAGAGCGTGTTGGCGAACGCTCTGCTATTTCCGGTCTACGTCCCAGCAAGTCTTGAAGGGGCTTGTTTCCCTCATCAAAACCATCCTTGGGAGCCACGAGTTTTGCACCACCTTTCTTATTTCCACCAGTGACATTGTACACATCAGCGGGTACGACGTTCTCAGTAATATTGGGGTTGTAGATAGCCCAGTACGTCTCGTTGTTACCGGCGTTGTTGTTGGTTCCAGTCCAGAAATTGTGCATCGACCACGCATCATACGCTAGGTCACAGGCATCTGTGTCGGTGTACGTGCCTCCGATGACGAACAGCTGAGACATATGCTTTACCATATTACACGAAGCACTATAGTGATCGTATTCTGGGGGCAGTGTGGCATTTCCGTGATGGTCCGGGTAGGCTTTGACCCAGATGAATGAGGGAAGAGTTAAGATGTAGATATCGTTGAATGAGGTGGCGTTGACGACCGGTGGTTGTACGCTTAATCCTCCCCAGAGGTAACTAGTCCTATATCAGCATAACCTTTCACGTTCAAAGGAAACTGTCCTTACATGTTGAAGGTAGACTTGTCAGGTGCCCATGCCACGTCGACGCAAAACTGACGCCGGTTCTGAGGTATCTCTCCAGTGGTTGTCTGAGTTGACCACGAGTTTCCCTTGGTATCAAAGACAAAGACCTCATCGAATGCCTGAGGAGCCTCCGTATTATTCCCATGAGGATCGACAATGCCTCCAAGGTATACGAGTAGTCCGAGAGAATCACCCGCCGGGATCCAAACCATACCTCCTTCGGCTCTCGGTAGTTTCCTCGGGCTAGCCGCCTGGGTAAACTTCCCCGAATCATAGGAATAGGTGTAGAAATTTGAGCTCATTGTTCGATCGTCGGTCCATCCGCTCATGGATGCATTGCTTATCCATCCTCCCAAGTAGTAACCCATCCCAGTCTCTGAAACGCCTACGCCGGCACCATACGACGCGATCTTCGGTGGAGGTTTTATATCGGGAGTTCCAAAGTCATCCCATTTGTCGTAGATGATGTCGTAGCTCAGTAGGCTGTAAGGCTCTTGGGAGAAGCCGTTGTTCCATTCGCCGCCGTACAGGTAGAATCGCTTGTTGACGCTGTCGCCCCAAAGGACACCGCCGTGTACGCTCGGGATACTAAGTCAAAAAATTAAGCATATTTGGAGAAGTAATTTCGCAATGAGAGTCGTCGTACCTATCATTCTTGCTCAGGCTAATGTTCAAGTCTGGCCAAAGATCGCCACCTCTTTCCACGAGATTATTGAGATCGTGGTATGCCAGCCAAGTATCTTGAAGAGAAGATCAGCTATTTACTTCTCGCCGGAATTTGCGTCACATTCAGTCGACTTACTAGAGTAGTTCTCATGGGTTTGCTGGAAGTCATCAAAGTTGACCCAACCACCGTCAATGTAGAGTTTGTCGTCAATGACAGTGGTCTGGTGGGCGAATCTTCGACAAAAGTCATCCTTTGGGTTCTTAGCGGCAACCAGATCGATAGTGAGCAAGATTAGAGGTATAGTTTTTGTCCATACGGACTTGACATTCTTCTGTAAACGGGGATCCATGGCCTCTCGTAGTGAAATCACTGATGGGGGCAAGAGTTGCACTGCGGCAGGCTGCGCACATGACACCTCAGCGGGATGCCCATTCTTTTGAGCCTCTTGGTCATAATCTACTTTACTCAGATTGGAACCAGAACCTGCAGGTTTGAGGAGAAATCAACGCCACTGGGC
Organism: Fusarium algeriense; assembly: GCA_002982035.1. NCBI lineage: Eukaryota > Fungi > Ascomycota > Sordariomycetes > Hypocreales > Nectriaceae > Fusarium > Fusarium algeriense. Next base: position 40,814 of record PVPY01000879.1, on the reverse strand, counting down.
TGATCTAGATGATGATAGTGTATAAGCATAACAGGGTATCTAGGTAAAGGGTGTCATCGGCCCAGAGCTATTGAAGCTGAACCTCGAATTGGCGCAAGAGTGGCTGAGCCTTCCCAATTCTAGACAAAATGATCGCCATATATGTGTTGGATGTGGCCTTTCAGGCTGATCGAGCATGGGAAATTCGCTAAGCTTGTCAAAGTGCTGAGAATAAACAAGATTCGCCATCCCTGAAGATCAGCAATTACGTCCCTCGCAAGGGATTTCTACTTGGTTTGTATGGAGATAGAAATTAAGTTAATTCTCTTAGTCGTAAATTTCTTGTTCTGTTTCTGAGGGGCTTGGGAGACTGGCACAAAGGTGAAAGCTGACCCCCTCATGGTCACAACCATTTACAATCCTCTGTTGAGCGCCAATTTACGATATCCCAGTGCTCTCAGCCTCGCCGCCACCTCACTATCAATACTTTCTTGGTGCCTGATGATCTCGACCTCAAAGTATTGAAATGGCTGTGCCATTTGTAGTAACAGAACCCGATGCTTTAGGGACATTCACCAGGTCCTGATCCAACATGTATGTAGGATTCTTGCGGCAGCTCATGGGACACACATATTTATCTCTTAGAATCTCATTAAGCAGATAGAGCGTACCAGCAAGAGCTTCAGCGAATTGAACTTGTACTATCAGCAGCACTTATAATTACACCAAACTTATGCTGACAAAAAGGTGCTACTGATGCTGCAGATTGCAGATCTATACCTCTATCCTCACCAATTTCCGACCTTGCCATAAGTATATAAGGCAAATTGAGATAAGCAGCTAATCAATACTGGGGCAGGTTCCAGTTAACTACCCTCCATCTGCCTAACGGGATTCTAAGGGACAAACAAACGTAATGGATTCAGCCTGGCTTGAATTACAGGACAAGGTGGTGTAAAGTGCAAGTAATTGCACCAAGTCACAGAAACTGATTTGCGAAGAATATCGGTGGCGCGCAGTGAGGCGCTCTCACCGGACGCCACACCTTTCAGCTTCTGCAAAGGCTTTATGCCGTTGCCACAATCCTTGCAGATACATGGTTGTAGTGACTCAACCTCCGCATTTTCACGGGCAGCTTCGCAGTCTGGACAAAATTGTTGAGGTCGGGAATGGGAAGCTGAGGATTTCGCAAAATGCCCTTGTGTCCAACATAGGCATAACTGTTAGGTCTCCCAGAAGAGGATTAACAAAAAGAGTTAAATAAAAAAAGGAATATACCAATAACAGGTAAATTTGTCCCTGAATTTTAGACAGGGGCTACAAGGAGGAACAGTGAAGGGCTACTGTGATATCCTCTTCCTTAGAAATACCCTCGGGTTTTTGGATGAAGTCTTTGAACGTATCTCAACTCAGGTACCGGTTGTCACGTTGTGGTTCCAATAATGTTACTTTGAAACCTGGGTCCTGGATTTTCTGGCATTCAGGTGAAGGACATCGCGCAGGCTATCCTGTACTTTTTCGATGAAGGTTTCGATATCTTCGTGCCCATCCGAATGACCCTCTTGTATCATGAAGCGAAAGCACTAGCCGAGCGCCATTCCCCTACATAGGAGTTGAAGAAGTCTTCAGAACGTTTGTTGTGGCCTGTAGATAGTAAATCCGCTGTAGTGACTCACCCTCCGTCTCATTCATGGCAGGCTTCGCAGTCTGGAACCACGATAGCGTTGCAGCGGGGAGTCTTCAAGATGCTTATTGAGCCTTCGCCGCTTTAACAGATAGGCAGTCCAGAAGAAGCATAAAAAATGAGTACATAATGACAGGAGAAGTAGTCTTTCAGATCTAATAATATAGAACTCGCACTTTTGCAACTGCGGAATAAATAAAAGAATACTTATTATCACTAACTAGCAATAGACGAATTGGAGTAGATAACAAAATATACTTATTGAAACTAATCAAGGAGAAAAGCAGATAACACAACACAGTATTCTCAATAACACAAACTTCGTAACTTTCCCTTGGATGCTTGATGATAATGCCTTCTTAGTTTTCATGTTCCTCACCCTGAGTGCCCATTCCCTTTCAAATCTTGACAAAAGAAGTGAGCATAGGTCTCTGCACAGGCCAAACCTCGGTTTGGTTTTTCAGATCCTGTCCCATTCGCTAGAGTCTCTTCTCCTTGGACATCCTCAGTGACGGCGTATCTAAAGAGCGCTTGACAGTGGGTGCACCGAGCGATGGGCATAAAGGACGGACACTTAAGAGGTGCTGCGACATCATTCTCATGGGTGAAATAGCCTTCGGGGTTTCGGATAAGGTCTTGGACCGTTTCCCCACTGCGGTGCCGCGCGCGGTACCGCGCATAAAGGTCTTTACTTCATTTTTCAATGTTGCCAATCTGACTACTGGCTTGTCTTCCCCTCGAGGAACGGATATCCAAACGGCTTTTGCGTAGATCTTTGACGAAGCTATGGATGCCATCGTCATCCTTCCAGTGATCTGCTGAAGCTGCTATGACGTACGTCGGATCAATGTTTGCTGAGATGCCTCTGCGAATGAAGACAGCGCGAGGAAGGCTTGAAAAGGGCCATTTAGCTTTAGTTACATTGAGAGTCTAGTATTGTGCGTAGAGGGCCTCTTGTATTTGCTTTTGTCAGTGATATGCTTCTCTCGTCATGTGTGTGCGTCGGGGTCCATACCGAGTGTATCCCATTTCTTACGGGCCGTAACGACTCTCAGAAGCAGCTCAATGGGGTTCAGAGAGGGGATCTGGATTATGTTTTTGAATGAAGGACTTTGCCGGTCAGTCCACCTATACATATCCTGCAATACCTCCACAGGGGCCGCGGGCTCGTCGAGTACGTCCTGAGCGATCAGAACAGCTTGCCACAGCTTCTCTATGGCGCTGTTGTATTCCTCTGTGATAGCAGAGCCGCCGGGGTGCGAGACCCGCGCCGCTCTCAAAACACCGGATAGTGGCCCACAGAAGAAGAACGACACGAGGGTGATGAGACGCTTGGCATCATGACGTATCGCCCTGGGAATGCTGATGTGACGTTCAAGTTCGACGTGAAGATCTTCCATTATCAAGGAAAGAGTTTTTGTCCCTCGTATACATGCCCTTATACGGTTGGTAGATACCTCGAGGTTGAGCCATTTCGCCGTTTGGGCAGCATAAACAGGAGGAAATCGTTCGTGGTAGAGAGGCATTTCTGTTCAGGTTGTAAGGGAGATGAAAATATCGCTGACGTTTGATAGATACGCAAGATTTTGTGATGTTAGAATTGGTTTGGCATAGCAGAGCGGGGGGGGATCATGAGAGATTAAATAACTGACTGTTTTTGCATGGGGCTCGGTTGAGTAAAGTTTAGACGACACACTTTGGACGCCAATTAGTTCCCAAGCAACGCATCCCCTTTTTCTTCCCTTCGACTTCCATAGACATGCATTGACTTCCTTTTACTTCAATCGACTTCCTTAATACTGTATTCGGCCATTCAAAACTCCGCAAATAGCGAGGTGTCACCAGCATATCTTGGATGCTGATTAGCTCACAAGCAACTCAACCCTTGTGACTTCCTTTGACCTCCTTTGGCCTTCTTCGACTTCTTTTGACTTTTTTTTGTCTCTGATTCAGCCATTCGGAACGCTGTGGACACCAAGGTAACACATTTGTGTCACCAAGTGCCAATTTGTGACTCCATTCGGGCGGGGTAGGTCTATGACGAGCATCACACTCATATCTCATGCGGGCTTGTCGTATGGCTCAAAGGTGTTCCCTTCATCATCACCGAGAGCAATATTGTTTCTTGACCGCCAACCGTACAGTATCTCCGAATGCATGCTGCGTCACCGACCCAGACCGGTCTATGACCTAATCCACTTTTAAACGCCCAGATCGCCCCCTTCATCTGCCAACTACTCAACAGCAACATACCAGACGAACAATCATTATACTCATTGAAGTTATAGATTTTTCTCAATTAAGCTCTATTTCAAATGGCTTCTAATACAATTTCAGAAGCACGCTTTGAGGAAATTAGGAAGGCTGTCGGTTCGCCGTTGGAAGGTAAGAGGTTTCCCCTCATTATACTGCCACAAGTCCTATTGGCTAACCTTGTCCCTTTAGTGTCCCCGAGCGTCTATATGCAGAGGCTGAGGGAAGAAACCAGCAAGGACGACAGCCTTACTCTGTTCCTGAAGAAGGCATCTAAAGTTGACTTGAGCCCGCGTCAGTCGCCTGAGGAATGGCTCCAGAAGCTCGCCACCACAGACTTTGCAAACACCAAAGCTATCACGAATCTTTCCTCTGCCTTGGTCACAGATAACATGGACGAATTTAATCTTGGAACCAATGGTGACTATACTTTTGTCATTGCACCATATCCTGAGGCTCTGAGTGTGGACGATACCTCAAGCTCGTATCTCTCGCTTGAGGGGTCATATGGTCCCGATATCCATCCCGCATTAGTGTCTCTTGAAATTGGCGAACAGCCAGGTTCCTATGCTGGCCTGTTGTCCTGGGAGACTCCCCAGACTCCAGGAGCCGCTCGATCTCTCCCTTCTCTTGTATTGCCCGTCGGACAGCTGTTGAAGAGACGCAACACAAAGGGCAATGTCTCAAACTTAATCGATACTGATTATGTCCTCGTTGTTGATGCCGTCACGACTGGCCATCCTGTCTGGCTGATCTTCCATCCAGATTCTGGCGATGAATTGGAGGAAGAGGTCTACGTTGATCCGATGCGAACTCGTTTCCCGTTCGAGGGGATGGAAATGAATTTCAATGCTGCTCAGGTCTTTCCAAGTGTCCAGGATTGGATTCAGTCCTATGGGAATCTTGATTTCGCTCAACTTGAGAAGGCTATACAAATGACAGAGATGACGGAGACAACAGGAGTATTCAAAGCCAAGAATGTAACCTCTCGGGATGCTGCGGAACTCTTAGGAAATTGAGTTATCTCCATATTGGTTTCATGGTCATTCTAGGGCACCAGAAGGTGTTTGGGACAGTTGGATGTTGATTAGGCCTTGAAGAATGTTGTATTGATGAGGCTTTATGGCGAATTTCCATAGCCGGGCATAAATTGATCTGACCTTGTTCTTTATGACAAACGTTCAGTGTCCATGTGTCCATGTGTCCACTCTAAGCTAATTCCTCTCATCAAAATTCGTGCAATAGCCCATAACAACACTGCACAAGTTGAACAAGCGAATATGGCCACACATCTACCTACCGTCATTCTCTTTCCCATTTTCTCGACTGATCAGCATGTCAGCGTTGGGCGATCCATACGGGAGAAAGTAGTGGGGTAGAACCAAGCTAACTTGTGCTTCGATAACATCACCGCCCTTCATACCAATAGCCTAATCGTTGCACCCAAACTTAGCAATTCAAGCAGCTTGACCGACCGATGCAACCATAACAATACCCCTCGTTCTCCCACTGATAGCCGGCTATGCAACCCTTGTAAACAGGAATTGAACCAAGTCCATTAATGGCGCTATCACAAGTCTCGCGCAAGCCTTGTTTCGATAAACCCGCAATAACCACTACCATCATTTCCAAGCGGTTTGAGTAGGCAGAGGCGTCCAGACGGTGAAGGGCTTACCGTAACGTCGTGTTACGATCACTTGAACGATGCAGACGGCCATACATTCGAGAGGTAGGCTGACGGGCTGAGTAGACATGCACCATGCCATCGTTGGTGGCCGTAAAGAAATTGGGACAGGGGCCTAGGTGACTGGGGTATCGGAGATAACTGAGGCCGGGTAGTCAATGTAAGCCGCGCATTGGTTGTTGATGAGGGCAGAAGGGGCAACATGTTGCTTGCCGTCGATGGTGGCTGAATATTAATGGTAAGGGTTGTCAACTCCAGCGACGGTCACTGTTCTAGTGCTATCCCCATCGCCAAACTCATCCCACTCTATATCCAATTGAGCCTGAGTCCCATAGGAAGCCTCTGCAGTCTCAAAGTGAGGAGGAATCTCTCCTTCATGTACGAGGTAGGGCGCGCGGTTTGCGTCAGCTCTTGTCCAGATGTAATTCTAAGTAACACTTCTCAAAAGACACTTCAAGCAGCATACTGAGTGCCCATTTAATTGCCCCTCCCTCATCCACGGGAAGCTCTCCTGCCCAAATCTAACATAAGTCGGGAGAAATGGTACCTGTTGCGGTTACCTGAGTCTCTGGCGCAGTTGACGACGGTAGGACAGTTCCCAAACTCGGCTCGGAGAAGTTTAGCGTTGCTTTCGCTCAAGGAAGATGGTGTGAGCTTAATCGATCTTGATTCAATCGGAGATCGTGTAAGAGATCGTCCTCGTGTAGTCAAGCTGAGTCTGAACCTGAAGCCCTTAGTAGTAGTGACTTCCCCGCAGGCTCCTGCTGAGTAGTATCTTCCTCGGTAGACTGTACTTCCTCCTTCTTAGTTGACTAATCTTAATTGTCATCATCTTTATTTCTCATTGAGTTTCCGACAGGAAGAGAGGGGGAATGCCACCACCACCGCCATCTCCTCCTCCGCCGACCTTTCAGAACCAACCAAAGGGAGAGATAAGAACGGCATTTCCGTGATTCTTCGGCGGTGGTGGTGGCACAAGTAAACGAAGTGTAAGAAAGATCTTGTACGGGGAGGTACGTAACAATGGTGCCATCAGACTATGAGTGCCTGTGCCAATCTCGCCCCCGCGATGATGGTAGCAGGGGGGAGAAGCGTTGTCAATGGAGTCGGGAATATTCCCAGTCTTCCCCGGCTATGTTTACCCTCAGCGGGCTTGCCAGGGTTGTTCTCTGTCTCCCCGGGTTTTGGTAGCTCAGGCTCTAGGGCAGGCCAAGAAACGGCAATTCGAACTAGAGGCTGCGCAAACCCGGTAGACGTGGGAGACCCTGGAGCATCAGCAGTTGTAGGTGCAACCCCGGTCTAGGTTTCCATGTTTGAATGTGCATCGGCAGGTCCTACAATGTCGATCTCGGGGTTGGGACGCACCGGCTGAGACTTCAGCTAGACCGGTCTCAGTGCTACGGCCGACTGATGCTTGCATATTCGTACCCTGAGGATCTTGAGTAGGACCAGCGGTAGGTGGCAAGCCAGTCAAACCAATATTTATCGTGGCGTCTGGGGTAGCAGGCACCGGAACTGATGTATCACCGGACATTTGAGGGAGGTCAACGTCAGCAGTGGTAGCGGGCTAAGGAACTGGGGGGACACTTGTAGTGTTGGGGCAGGAACATGCTCAGTCGTGGTACCCGGGGCAGATACATTCCTATCAATCGTTGTATCAATACTAACAGCTTCGTTGGTTGAAATCTCAGGGCCAGCCGCTCCAGGGTCAGTGTTGTATCAGGACTGGGAGCAACTTGCGTAATGGTACCAGGACCAGGGGTAGATCCAGCTTCAGGGGTATTACCAGGTGGCGGTTGAACGATAGCCTGACCGGTGTTAATCGGGTCCAGCGATGACATCTTGCTCAGCAGTTGGGCACCAACCCGGGAACAATGATAGCTTCTGATGGTGTACCACGAATCGGAATGAATGAACAAAAGACGAAAGACTGAATGCCAAAGAAAGAACGGACAGAGGACAGAGAGTCTAAGAGTCACGTGAAGGCAGTGACGTGTTGAGATGAACAGAGACGGGCAAGACAAATCCCCAGATATTTTTGAAGACTGACTAAGACAATTGAAGTAACCGCCCAGCTCATGACTCGCACGGCACGCTGATCATTGTAGCTAACTCAGATGGTAGGGACGACAATCATGGAAAGATCGAGGAGGCTGACGGTCGCTAGAACTGTTCCTGTACTGGGATTCTAAGCGGCTACCATAATTAGCCCCATGTTGAATTGGCAGATTCTAGGTTGAGTCCAATAAAACTACCCTCCCGGTTGATGCTATACAGGACCAGCTTCTCGTTTACCGATTAAACCAAGAGACAAGCACCATATGGCAGAGAAAGATGCAGATATTCCCGCAATCGATGACAGCGCTATCGACTTTGGGCCATATCACATTTCATTGGCTCCCAAAGCCTTGACCAGCAGATGAGTAATGCATTATCACGCCAATGTAGGATCGATCTCAATATTACAGGTGTTTTAAGACACGCTAGGCTGACTTACAGGGGATGTTTAGGGGCGATCGAGTCAGCCCTAGCGCATGCTGTAACGTTCTGCTACAATGCGGAGTGTCTCGTACCGTTTCTACTGAACTAGGGCATAAACGTTTATATGTTCGTCTTTCATATTAATTATGTCAATAGCGGGCATGTTCCCTTGGGGGTTCCTGTTTTAGATCTGTTTGCTAGCTATAAGTCCCTTTAAAAGGTAGTTATTGTTGAGAATACCGCAAGACCAAAAGTGAAGAGGCCCCTTCAAGAGTCATATCGGGTAATTTAGTTCTAAAGGCCTGCACCTTCAACAGTTATAAACTTCTCTTTATTAAGATTAAAAATAGCTTTAAAAAGAGACTAAAGAGGCCAAGCAAGAAGAGGCAAATGGGGAATACCATAACGTCAAGCGAGGCAGAGGCATGCTTTACCTCACCTAGGATAACAACAGCCTCTCAACATCAAGGTCTTAAAAGCTAGTATAGGGAGATTAAAGTCAGGGCTTAAAGCAACGCAAGCGCAAAGAACAGATGCTAGCACATCTGGCAGTTTATGAGCATGAATCACAGGTCAGTGGTCCACTGCTTTTTCAGTCGCGGTCACGGCCTCTCTGTGTCAACGTCCAAATGGCACTCGGGCCAAACAAACAAGAATCACTTGTTCGCGTTTCGCTTCCACTGTTCCAGTGAGTTCCTGTTCTTCAGCAGTGGCGGCAACTGTTGTTCAAACACTTCTCACGACTCTGCGTCACTAGGTCGAGCTCGTATCTCTATTAACTCTCAAATATTTAAACCCCTTCGACTTCCTGTCTTCTTCAACTTTCTTTCTCTTCCTTCCATCTTCAGCTTCCTTATACACTTTGGCTTCCTTTCATCCTTCGATACTATCAACTATTCTCGACTCTTCCACTTACTTCGAGTCCCTTCGCGTCTCCTTTCAGGTAGGTCTATAACCATCCGAAGCAATCCTCATATCGCCACATCGCACCATATCTTTTCACAACTCATCTCTTCCTCTCTCACATCATCTTATCTCATTACCGCATCCCATCTTTTCCCCCCCTACAGCCATCTTGCCATCGCCAAGAGCAATATTGACCCTTCACCTTCTCTTAATACATCCCGCACTTGCAAACGCCTGTTGCATTACCAACCCCGACTGGTCCATAAGCTAATCGACCTTTAGACACGCGAATTGTAACTTCCGTCTCACGACATCGCATCAACAACATATCCGACAAACAACTATCGCTGTCATTCCCATCACTCGTACAGCTACCTATCAAGCTAGATCTCAAAATGGCCGACAAAACCATTTCTGAGGAGCGTTACATGGAGATCTACCAGATTGTTGGTTGTCCTTTTGCAGTGTCTCCTGAGGTCTACTTTGAGAGACTTCGAGCCGAAACCAGTAGAGACAACAGTCTCGCTGGGTTCCTGCGCAGAGCCTCCCAAATCGACATAAGCCCGAGTCAGACACCAAAGGAATGGCTCCAGAAGCTTACCACTACGGATTTTTCTAACATTATGGCAATCAACGATCTTCGTTCTGACTTAACCACAGATCTTATTGACAGTTTTGATCTCTTCTCGAATGATGAGGCGGCCTTTGTCATCGCTCCTTATCCTGGAGCTCTGAGTATGAGTAATGAAGTAGTCTCTGATCCGTCAAGCTCCGTTGCGAACGAGCGTGGTTTCCACCCTTCTCTGATCGCTCTCGAGACTTCAATACTCCCTAGAGCTGACCCTGGCCTGGTCCTACCCATCGGACAGTTGCAGACCCGACTTCATGGACAGAATCATGACTCAGACTTCGTTGACACTGACTATGTCCTCGTCATCGATGCCGTCGCGCCTGAGCGTCCTGTCTGGTTGATCTATGATCGTAACCCACGAGACGAACTAGGAGAACGCCGTATTGTCGACCCAAGGGGATTTCAAACTCCTTTGATCTTTGAGGGTCTCGGAACGAACTTTGATTCTATGCAGGTGCTTCCAAGCGTCAAAGACTGGATCGACTCCTATGGCAACCTCGACTTCGCGCAGGTTGAGGCGTCTATGAAGAACACTGGAATGCTGGAGGCCGTGCAGGCTAAGCACATCAGCATTTCGTATGCTGCTAAACTTTTGCGCCAGTGAATCATCAACAAATTAGCTTTGTTTGGAGATTAGTGAGTCATTAGAGCAGTAATTGACGACTTAGGGCCGGAGGATACAGACGATGTTGCTTTTTCTTTTTGCCCTTTTCCGTCTTGGCCGATGGCCTTTTTGTAGTCCCCCTATGTAGTGTCAAGGCCCAATTTTGGAAGAAAATAAAAGAATGTAACTCAATCTTGCTGTAGGTAGAATGATGGGTTCATGCCAGTCCAGCCGGTGGAAGTGGTTTTGTGAGGCGTTAAGGAGGAACGACATAACAATCCTTTCGTTTAACTTGGCCTCAATGGGGGATAGCTGTGACTTTATAAATTTTACTTCACAGCGTGGATATCCAGTTGTCACTCTTAGCTCATGTCCTCTATTAACAGAATAACTCAATGGCATGATGCCATGGTAGGTAGGACCCAAAGTGTGATGGCTTACAGCATCTTGTCCGCACTGCATTACCTCGCCAATCCTACAAGATCGATTTCAATCTTGCAGGTGTTTCAAGGCACAATGGGCTGGACTACAGGGGATATTCAAGGAGGATTGAGTCATCCCCAGCACATCCTTGTCTACCTCTACCCACTGCAACGTGCTGCTACAACGTACAACGCGAAGCATCTTTTGTGCCGCTTATACTGGACCAAGCCATAAGCAGGCGTCTGTTCCTTTCTCACAACGATCATCTTGGAAAGGGCCTGTCCCCTTGGGAGGTCCTGTTTTGGATCTGTTCAGTTATTCATTCAATCCTTTCACTCCTTTGGTTATACGCTCGTTCATATCTGTTCACTCTCGTCAAGATCGTTGTTGTCTGCCGTGCTTGGCTGCTAGCTAGGTGCATTCCACTTACACTGGCTCAAACAACAAACGTCAGGATCTGAGACTTTGACAAGAGCTGTGAAGTCGATAAGGAGTATGTTCAAGACTCAATCAACGTTGCTCTCGAGATAGCTACTGCAGCCAAAGTAAACCTCGACTTCATTCAGCGATAAAGGCGGACTTCTTAAGTGGATGTAAGGTCACCTCCAGAACTCTTTATGCTGTGTTTGGCGTTCAGGCTTCGAGCAAAGAACAAGACGTCACTGCCGGTTAAATTAGACAGGCGCATGATGAGTCCATCACTTATATTTTCAGAATCCTGCATCGATCCCTAACCTAAACACCACCTTTTCAGCAAGTACGTCATCGTCATACCCCCTCAGCACTATGACTCTCCTGATGGCCTCAACTCCAAGCTGATGTACAGCGACAAAGAAGGTGAAGCCATCTGGCAGTGGTACGGTCCAGACGACAAGACTCTTGGTAGAGATATCGCACTCACTTGAGTGAACAACTTGACGAGATTATTCCTTGAAGGTGTCGACGGAGCTTGGGTGTATGACGCCTGATGGGCCTGGAAGAAGACCGAAAGAGAGACTATTTGCCGTTGAGACCTGTGGCTGGAAGTGTATATATGCCCACAAGAACTCAGCTCAGCACCCGTAAAAGTGACACCGCTCAAGAAACCTTAAGACTTCATATGTGCTCTTCATGTTTTTATAGTATGACTTTTGTTACCCTAAACATTTTATGCGCTACATCCTTGCTTGAAAAAGGTTCTTAACCGGTCGATATGTTCCTCACACATTCGGTGAGGTGAGTTGGGTTGACTGCCGCTACAGCTCTTTACTTATGGGTACGGGTGTGGGTCAAATCGTCTTGATTCCACTCAAGCAGAGCAGCTCAGCCAGTTCTTTCCAACGTCTTCTCTCAGGCCGCTGATTTTGATCCGAACAATTTCCAAAGCGAAGAGTCATCCGTGACATGCTACGGCTCTGGGTCAAGTCATTGTTGATGCACTTAGTATATCGATACATTGACGGATTATACCTATATGCCCAAGTCTAAAATTGAGGTTTTCTTGAGAGTGGTGAATGATAGAAGATAGTATCATAGAGATTGATACTTGTTTAGTCCCAATTATCGTTAAGACAATCGAGAACAAGGTCCCCACCAGACCACGGGCATACCAGTCGCCGCACATACAATAGATTGATGTTGTCAGGGTCGAAACCTTTGCGTTAGACATTTTAAATGACGCTTGGATGTGATGCCGTTCAATCCCAATCCGTAGTGCTTTCTTTCGTTTGGCGTATTCCATGACCCCTGCGGCTGAGCAGCTGCGGCGTCACCTAAACTCACAAACACTGTAAGCAAGGCAAACTGTAGCAATGATGGTGCAAGCTTTAATCGGAATGGTATTCACTGATTTCAACTGGCTAAAGCCGACTTTGAGTGATTGTGACTCAAAATGGTGCAAATACAACCTCTCACGCTTTGGCTCATATGGAAGTGATAAATGGTCCCAACACGGCGGATTTATGGCACAGATAGGCAGAAATTCGCTCGAACCTACCAATCAGTAGTAAAATATAGATAATGTAGACTCAGCTTGCCAAGTATCATGACGATAAAGATACATGTCACTGTGTGTTAGCAATAAGACAGACAGCCGGCTCCATGAACACTCACAATATCACGGGTCTAGTCACAATCAATTCAAAAGGTTGATCGGACGTCTTAAATAGTGATTTAAAGCTTCAAAGATAATTTCGACCTTCTCACAGGAGTTCCCATAGATATCAGCCTCTTCACTTCTTAGGGATGCTCAGATTGATAGACACCAACAACATCGTGAGGTCAGATACAGTTAAGCCAGAAACTTCATCGCGTAGATCAAAGCTTTGGAATTGATGAAGATGCAAGTAATGGTCCTGAAGTGTCGTCTCCGAGACTATCAGACGTATCAATGCCAAACTGCTCTGAATACCTTCTCGAGCGATTTATTCAACCTATCCCCGCACGTTTACATAAAGCGCCTCTACCCTAGTCATTACTCGACCAGTAAATTCAGTTTGTCACACAGCTCTTCACTGCAAAGTCCATTTGTATCACAGAGCCATCATCAGCCACTGGCTCAATCCATCACAAACTCAAGATAAAAGTCAAATTCAAGGTTTCGGCGGTATTACAAGAGTATCCAATCGTCTTTGCAGTAACTACACTTAAAGTTTCATTGCACAGTCATCAAGACATGTAAGCTTTTGCATTTGTTGTTAATTGACCTTGATCAATAATGGCTAAATTTGAGGTGAGGTAAGGGCCGATAAGATAAGGATTTTCTTCAAACTCTTAAGTTTGTGTGTGCATAGATATACTTCTAGCCACAGGTCTCAACTACAAATGACACATCAAGCTCACAATTTAGACATTATACCAAAATGCCTGACCAATTACTACAGTATAATTGCTGATGTCTTCAAACTCAAATTGCAGGGTGAAGGGCCCCTATCACGCAGGACTACAGTCTGAAGCTTTTCCCGCTCTCTATACTGCAGAACCGGAAGGATGAGAGTTGAAACAAGCACAGCCGCGACACAGGTCGCCTGAACCCCAACAGCTTGATCATCGACTTCTTCTCCCCGCGACTCAGAATTCCACTCGGCCACGTCCCGTTCAGATTCAACATTTTACTCTATCTCACAAAGGTATACATTTATCTCTCGTCTCTTTCATGGCTCACACTAACCCATTATCAATCAGCTACCTACCAGACGAAGAGAATGAAGCCCACTCCTTCGGACCCCTCAGGTAGAGCAATAATACGTCCTCGCCACCAGAAACACAAGTAACTGCCATATATACCCCCGACTTCTTCATCAAGAATATCCATAAATTCAACCTCTCCATCAGGAAAAACACAACCGCTCTGCACCATCACCTTCAACGCCTTCTTCATATTCTCCAGCAGAAGTATAGGGCCGTCTCGATAAGACGGATTCAAGGGTTAAATATCTTATCAATATCATCAGGATGGTGGTTCTGTAGAAGCGGGATATCGATACGTAGCGTATGCAAGAGGACAAGGCAAAGATTAAAAGTTAACGCCGTCAGACGAAAATCCAAACTTCACATTTCCACCTGCACCCACTGATTCGCCGTTTTAGGACAAGAGTTTCGAATAAACAACCGTCCAAGGACCACGCCCGATATCTCCTTGTCAAGTACAATTCCATTTTCCTCGCGTACCTCCGTCAATCGCTCCATTTAATCATACCCGATATCGACCCGTCCGCGATCTAAGCACACCAAGCCCTTTTCTCTTCGCACCTTCTGGCCACCATGGCCAAGAGACCAAGTGGGGGGTCTTAATGCACCAGGCGATGCTGTATGCCTCGCTCGAAGAGTGCAGGACAGAGTATCCTGGTTCAAAGGAGTTTGAGAGATTTAATGAGAGGTTTTAATTATTTCTGGTGGTTTTTAATATAGTCGATGCTTTGTTGTGTCGGGTTCGTTATCAGGCGGGCTTATCTTATCTCTTATCGGTCGGTTTGTGTTTGGCTGTTGGTTCACTTGGTCTTAGTCCTCACAGAGAGAAAAGCAGAACAAAGAATAGAGCGACCCCTCATGAATTTTCACTCTTTCAATCATTATCTTCAATTTAGTCAATTTAAATTGCATCTTCACTATCGCATGCGGATTCACAAACTATTCTGTTCCAGACTCACCTTACTTCAAAACAATCCAAACAGTTGAGCGTTGTAAGGGGGTTTATGTCACTGACTTGGATACGAGAGAGAAAGTTTGTGAGCGCGCAGTTGGCGATTCTGCTCTCTGATTCCATTTTACTGCCGTGGACTTGCAGTTGCTCAAACCAACACACGACGCACTAAATAGAATCCAGAGGAGGTACAAAGTCTCCACCATGCGTCGAAAGCGTTGCCTTCAGCACTAAGTAGCCGGAGGTGTGGGGAGAGCATGAAAAGCAGGGTCTACACGATACTCCTCGTCTTTCTTTTCGAGACTATCTGTGAAACTTGAGATCTCTGGCTTTTCATCGCGGTTTTTCTGTTCCACGATACCGAATTATTCCTCCAAGTCGACGACCTGTTGGATACCATGGGAAAGGCTAGTGTTGAGGGCAGGACATCCAGGTGTCTGGATAAGCAGAGAGCCCATCATGGTCTTATGGAGTTCTGCAAGCTTGCTGGTGATATTTGTTTCGAGCTGGGGCCTATATTTGTCGATTTTCTTTACCAATCGTATCTATCTTCTCATTGCAGGTATTAACTACCCTTCTGACACTAGCCAGTGCATCAACATATGTTTGATTGGCCTGCAACGCAACTCAAGTACTATCCTATCTCGTTCAAGTTTCCCAAGATGAAGAAAGGCACACTTGGAATACAGTTACGTTTTATTCATGTCAGATTGAGCGTAGCAGCTAAGGGCTGTCGGACCTGGAGGTAGAGGATCTTTAGAGGAGATAAGATTTGCAGAATCGTAGTCCGAGATGTCGGACCGACAAAGGAACTGGCAAGACAAGGTTGTGCTCCCAGCTAACCGGGTGTTCTGACTCGCGTACCGGGATTCCCATGCACTCGCAGATCTGTCGATTCTAGTATACAAGGGTCGGGGAGACACTCATCTGACCCGATTGGGCTGCTTTTTCGACTCCGTCGACCACGTCTTGAATAGCTGAAAGAAAGGGTGAGTGCGAGGATCTGCTCCGGAAAATCACCGAATCGGGCCCCAGTATTTGAGCCATCTGCTCTTGCACAGCTGCAGGGACGGCTCTGTCTTCTTCGCAGATAAAGTACAGGCAGTGCATGTCGTGCCAAGGCTCGTAGTCTACCTCATCCGTCCACGCACGGATGCATTCGTGTGTCAGGGCGTTAACCGCCTCTTTCTGCAGATCTCGAGGCACGTCATGGTACAGTACCTCTTCTGGCGTTTCTGCAAATACGTATGAACCCTGTGTGCATGATTAGGAAGTTAGCCGTGGTCCTCTGTGTACGCCACACTGCTGTTTTGGAATCAGTCATTGGCTCTACACTTCTTACCTCTACACGCATCCAGGGAAGCCACTTGCCCCCAAGAAGTTTGAGAATGCTCTGGCCTGCAGGCGTTACGAATGCAGTGAGGTAGAGGAACGTGATGACCCCTCCCGCCTTGCCCTCCTTCTGTCGCTGATTGCATCCCAGGCCTCGGACGGCCTGTGCACCAACTAGGCCTCCATATGAGTGCACGACCAGAACAATCTGTTTGCCTTGATCAGCCAAAGGTTCGAGAATCTTGCGCAATGCTGCAGCGTCATCTCGGATCCCCTTGATAGGCGGCTCGGCACCGACAGACGGGTATGTAACGGCGTCAGTCTTCCAGCCCCGGTCTTGCAATGCATTGCGAACAAGTCGGAACGAGTCCGGGGAGTGCCAAGCGCCTGGGGAAAAAACAATGGTTGGCTTGCAGTTCATAACGAATCCGGTAGTTAAAGTTGGAAAATCAGGCAAGGAGAATCTTAAGGTGCCTGTTGCCTGTTAGCAAGAGGATATTCAGTACTTATAGCAGTAAACTTGACTTATCTGCTATTGTAATCATGGATTAGCTTCCTCAAGTTTGTTTCATTTATGTGGGCTTTTGCTCTATAGCGCAGTGTCAAAATGCTAGCCCTCTACCTTTAGCTCCTGACTAGATGTCTTGGAAAAGTATGCTACAAGGAGAATTAAGGGCTTTAAAATTAAGTAGCCTTATGGCCTTTCCATCTATACTGCCAACTTTAGTGTTACTTATGCAGTGCAATCAATCCCCAATAAGTACTGGTTTTGCGACAGAAAAATAATGTTCAATAGTCTGTATCATCTCAGTTTTCACTCTCAGGGATTTTATCTAATTACGGAGAACCAATCTGAGGTTTCCTTATCTCTGTCTGTGGCTCTGTTACTCTCGGCAAATTGACAACCCACATATTAAAGTTTATAGAACAGTCTGTCCACTTGGATGTTAAAGCCTTACATCTATAGAGCTAATACCCTGCATTCACAGGCCGCAAGATTAGCTTCAACACCCATACACTATATGTACACTAGGACTATACCCATTCGTTAGCTGGTCTTAGCAAGGTAGTCTGCAACTAGCCGAGCCCTTATCTTCCCCTAACACAGACTACACGACTCGGAATTGACAACCCACATATTAAAGTTTATAGAACAGTCTGTCCACTTAGATGTTAAAGCCTTACACCCATAGAGCTGATACCCCGCATTCACGGGCCTCAAGATCATCAGCGTCGGCACCTATGCACTATATGTACGCTAGGACTGTACCCATTCGTTGGCTGGTCTCAGCAAGGTAGTCCGTGACTCGCCGAGCCCTTATCTTCCCCTGACACAGACTACACGACTCACCAAGCCACAGACTACACGACTCACCAAGCCACAGACTACACGACTCACCAAGCCACAGACTATACGACTCGCCAAGCCTTTGCCTTCCTTACAAGGACAATGGCCTTGTCGATCCCGTTACAGATTTTCGGAAACAATTTACCTGTTTGATGGATAAGTATTCTGATACTCCCGAGGCCAATGCATATCTGCAATTGTCACTACCGTCCATCCATCCAGCGTACCCAAGGCCAAAGATGGGTTCTCTTCCGGGCCCCCCTCCAGGACTCGACCTCAGCGAGACCAAAATCCCAGCACTTGTCTCAGGCTTCGTTGTGACCTGGGTTTTTGGGGCTCTCAGTGTCTGTCTGCGCATCGCATCTCGAAGACTTGTTCGGAACCAGCTCTGGTGGGATGACTGGCTCATCATTGTTTCGCTGGTATGTTCACCCCCCTAAAGAGACATATTGCCTCAATTTCAATTGCTAACACGGTATAAATGTAGCTATTCTCCGCTGGGTTCATGTTTGACGTAACCTGCTTCAGTACGTGGTTTGATGTCGCACCTCGATATTTCCAACCAATACTGACCGTAGTATAGTGACTACTCGTGGTGGTTTTGGAAAACACATCTGGGCTGCACCGCGGGACGGACTTGAGGTTTACTTTCTCGGCTTGTTTATTGCCGAGTACCTGTATACCATGAGCATTGTCTTGGTTAAGTGGTCTATACTTGCTCTTTACTGGCGAATCTTTGGCGCGATAACCTCAACCCGTGTGCCCATCTGGATTCTATTTGGCCTTGTTTCAGCTTGGGGGATCGCCGTCGTATGTTTCCCATCACTTCCTCCTTACTCGGCACGCCACTCATCTCTCAGGTATACTGACTACATGCCTAGCTACTAGTTACGACTTTCCAATGCAAGCCCGTGTCTGCATTTTGGCTCAGGTTCAGCCCCAACGGCGGTGGTGAGATGACTTACGAATGCCCAGTTAACGTTAGAATGTTCTTTATTGCAAATGCAATTCCCAATATCACCACCGATATATTAATGCTTCTCGTTCCTGTCCCAGGAATTTGGAGCCTACAACTGCGCACGGCGAAGAAGATGGCAATCTTGGGCATTTTTGCACTCGGGCTATTGTAAACAGACCTTCACGTCGTTGTTGATTGAAGCTGATTCATTTCTCGGACCAGTGTCACCGCCGTGTCTTTCGTTCGGCTATACTACGTGGTTGCACTCGATTTTTCCAGCATAGATGTCACCTGGCTGTTCAGCGAAGAGATGATGTGGACTGGAATCGAGGTTAATGTTGGGACCGTCTGCGGTAAGTCAAGTATACGCCCTCCCTCGCCTGACCATGCTGACTTGATTCTCTCTTAGCTTGCCTTCCTTCCCTAAAACCTATGTTCTACCTTGCTGTGTACGGCACAGTCCATCACAGCACACAAAAAGCTAGTGGAGCAAGTCAGTCTGGAATTGTAACCATTGGCGGCTCCGGAGATCCGCGAAGACACGACAGGGGCGTGCGGTTGAAAACACCAAAAGATGAAGCTTGCAGCTCAACCTCGATTCTACATACTCCCTCTAATCATCAATCCCATGATGACACGCATCCGTTCTCAACATTGATAGACAATGAGTCGGATACATGGCAAGACCGCGGAAGCCACGATGTGGAGCTGGATCAAATGCAAGATGGCGGGAGAAGACCAGAGCGAGAGCGACAGTGATTGGTGATGGCATGTAGAATGAATTACTGAATGCTTAAGCGGGTCTGGAAGCACGAAAGAGTGCCAACCTTATTGTTATCGTTGAATCGATAAGGCCAGAGATAAGGCATGGCCGCAGACAGTTAACTCACTCTGTCACAAGGCTCTACCTTGCTTGGACAATTTTGATTCCCACATAGTCCACTATTATTGCCAGAATTGTACACGAATTAAGCAAGGTGAGCTTGTCCTTGGTAGATAAAGACAAGACCGCAAAGCTGCATAATAGAGACGTGACTGTGTCTTATACCGATTGGCGAGGTGGAGGAACGCTGTTAGTGCAAGTTCATGAGGTCGATTGCGGGACAAATGAAAAGGCTTGAAAAATTGTTGAGTCAGCAGCATCATCTGCCATACCGTTTCATTTCGGGAAAGGTCATATTTCTCATGCAACCAGATCTAAACGACCCTTGTAACCGGGTCAGAGCAAGGCAAAAAATTAGACTAACATCTCCACCAAAAACCTGCATTAGATTCCACGAGGATTACATCACGATGCTAGATGCTCCAAAAAGAGACCCATCAAATATGCCCCACCTTATCACACGTCAGGTGAGGCTAGTGGAAAGATTAATACATGCAAGGCTCATTGGTGAGATGAATCGGCAGAATCAGCCCAGAGTCCACCAGGAGCAACAACAAGATGCCCGGGAAGATACACTAGGGAGAGGTCCCTTCTGTTACGAGGAAGCTGAGCAGGGACAATTAACTATACAGATCCATTCAACTTTCTAACAGTTAACGCGAGTTCCTTTAATGCGTTATAAAGCTGTTCAAGGCATGCAATCTAGAAATTAAACTTACTTTAAACCTTTATAGATATAATTACACTCTATTAACTATTAGTCCTTAAGAGCCTTATAATAAAATTCTATTTAAAATTATTATATTTATACTATAAAACGTAATATTTAGTACGGTATATATAATATATATCTTCTATTTACTATACCTAACTATATTATCTATTTATTAAATTATCCTTTTCCTGCCGGGCCCCAAACATCTGGATTATATCTGTGGATCCGTTGTCTATGGCGTATGAAAGTGGTGTCCGACGATAATTGTCTTTGGCGTTCATATCGGCCCCATTCTCGAGCAAAAGTTTCAGTATGGCCACTTTCCTGGCATATCCTGATGTTGTACTTATCAAGCATCGCTCAGGACTCTGGGGTATGACTACACCTTCCTGTGATGTTGTCAGGCTCATGCAGTCTTGAGTATTGGTGTTGCCGACTATAGCAGGGATCCAAGTATCAGCCTCATATCCACAACTCGAGACATCTAGGAACGCGGTTCGGTCGTGGATATTTCTGGCCTTGTCGCTAGACTTTTGTGCCGGAACCAATCTTATCACAAGACTGAGCAGCGGCGTACAACCAGAGTAATCCTTTGAGTTGACATCAACGTTACCCGTCGACAACAGTAGTCTCACAATACTCTCATAACCTTCTATAGCGGCCAATGCTAGCGGCGTCCGTTCTTCTCTGGCTGCGACAACGTGGATGATTTCTTTGGATGCAAGCAAGATATTGGCGAGCGGTATGTCCCCCCTTTGAATTGCCCAATGTAGCGGCGTATGGCCTTTACTCACACTAAAGTATTTTCCATAACCGAGCTGTGCAGAGATGTTGTTCGCTTGTGAAACACTTGTCTCCTGTTGCAGGAGTGCTTTGACTGCATCGCGATGTCCATTAGCTAGGGCAGCAAAGAGCGGGTTTTCAAGTCGCTCTCTGTGTATATTAGTTCTGAATCCGAGGCGGAAAGCTGACCTCATGAGATTTATTAAACCATCCTTCGCAAGGATATAAATAAGACTTGCGTTCGAGGTATGCTGAGGTCCTTCGTCATGACGCTTAAAGACATTATCGAGGCGAATCCAAAGTTTTATCGAGAAACTTCTGATAAAGTTTTCCTGAGGAAGCTTGCTTCCAGCACTCTCTGCATGGTAGAGAATATGGCGGGTTGCGTACTCCATGAATGGAAACTTGTCTAACACAGGCCGTCGTAATACATAAGCCGCAATAGATAGAGTTGCTTCTGGAAACTGGGTATCAGGAGGTACATATTGTGAGATGTCAAGCTGAATATAGGTATGGCAACACGCCTTTAGTCGATCGTGAGCTGAGCTCTGGAAATCTTCCTTTTCAAGCTGTAGATCGCGCCTGAGGTCCCCTAGACCACCTTCCTTCAATAAGAAGTCTCGAACAGATTCGTGAATAAATTGAACCGTCTGGGCTTTAGGCTTTGTGATCTCGGCTAAACCTTTGGATGAGCTCAGAATGAATTGCTTCATGTCTTGAATGGTGATATCATCTCGGTCCCATTCGGTGAGAGTATCAGGATGCAGCCCCGAGATAAGTGCAAAGTAGAGCTCTTCCCACTTCAGCGGTCGTTTAGAAAAGAGTATCCACTCAATGGACAAGAGTAAGTTCTCTGGCCGCTTGTTGTCCCTTCTCAGGATATCCCTTAACAGCTCACTTAGTTCGGGTGGGATTTCCTGAAGCCTCTTCTTCCGGATAGCATGGCTACTCGCATTTCCAAATTCCTCATTCAGCATCTGGACAACCAACTTGACCCATAGGAATACCCCATTTGCCTTGACGCGAATGTCGTTTCTTAGTTCATCTGCTTCCGCCTTTCTATTCTTTAGTTTCAGCTTGCTGTGTATGTAGGCTTCTAGGTCATGTTCGTGACCAGGATGGCGTTCCAGAATGAGCTCTTGACCATCTTCTATGTCGATGAATGGATAATGGCGACTGGAAAAGCATATGTAAACCGAGGATCCTCTTGAAACTGAGTCCCTCCCAATACTCTGAAAATGCTCAATCATTCCATAAACATCTTTCCGATTACATTCGTCAAGAGCATCGACAAAGCAGAGCAGATGATGCTGGCCAAGATTGGCAATTGCAAGAGAAAGAAGGGATCGGAGGACCTCAGTTTCCCATTTCGGCTGATCGTGATGACTCAATGGAATGAAGTCTGCGTCATCCAAAACTTCTTGAAGTCCAGGAACCTTACTTAAAAGCTCCCATAGCAGAGATCTATACATCCCTATGATCGATTTCTCTAAATCGTCCCTCTCGCGTTGAAGAAGAATGAAATGACAATTGCGTTTTCCATCGTCTTTATCGCATGAGAATATGCGAACTTCATGATTGTCGATTTTCCGGCACCTGGACTTCCCTTAATCCGTAGGAACCCGTGATGTTCGATAAGCATTGATTTGTCTAGCCAACGTTGATAAACCGGATCCTCAAGCAACCATCTACACGTTTCCTCATGGGCAACTTCCACGCCCAAGCGACGAGCATGAATTTCCTTGAACTCCAGTAACTCGAGTAATCTCTTTCGGCGTTCCCGAAAGACTGGGTCTGGATTGTATTAGTGAATGATAAAACATATATGCCCAAGTTTTACTTACCCACACCTGCTGACATGGTAGTGTTGTATGTCTGGTCCATTCTATTTGTCGGAATAATAGAGAGAAGTTCCTTTGCATATGCTGCGGCTGTTATTGCTGCGTACTGTTGCCATTGCTTGTTTTTGTGAGAATCTGCATAATCGCAAATACCACGTATAACTAGGCAGGGGAAACTATCCATCAGTCCGGCAGCCTCCATCTCAAAGCATATAACATCAAGTTCTTTTGCAAGCTCATCTCTTGTACAGCCGTGTTTCATGACCTGATTGGCAGAGGCGATGATTCCATAGTGTATCTTGGGATTAGTGTCGCTTCGAGCAGGTCGGTTTACCAACCGAGATAC
Organism: Fusarium algeriense; assembly: GCA_002982035.1. Taxonomy (NCBI): domain Eukaryota; kingdom Fungi; phylum Ascomycota; class Sordariomycetes; order Hypocreales; family Nectriaceae; genus Fusarium; species Fusarium algeriense. The sequence goes on along the minus strand of PVPY01000879.1, from coordinate 17,843 downwards.
GTCGCAGCGCTCACAGCTATCGAGCTTTGGGTCAATGGATTGCTGGAATGGCTCAACATGGTCGTATGCACTGTCAAACAACCGGTCTTGGAGGGTACTGGGGCGGGTGAAACTGATCATCATAGGGTATCGTTCAAGCATGTTGGTGAGGATCGAGGGAATTTTGCTGGGTTCGGTTCTGTGATCCGCTTGAAGTTTAGCTACAGCAGTCGCGAGTACATGTGGAGGTTTGTTTAAAGTCCCAACTCGGTGGAATTGACCGTCTCCCGTCCGTTTTCCGAAGTCATACTGTACCACCTCTGTGCTGACTACGATATCACCAAGTCGCACATCAACCTTACCGGGAACTCCGCCACCAATACCAACCATAAGACCAAAGCGTATTGAGGGAAAGCTCCGACGACGCATGTTGGTTGCAACTGTCGCGACATTAGTTAGGCCGTACCGACCTAATGGAAGACAAGCGATAACGATATTATGCATGCCCATATTGCCAAGGATGTACGTGTTTGTATCGTCTCGACTGGTAGGCAGAGGCTCGTGGACGTCATCCAACATGACCTTGGCGGCAGTCGTCTCAATATCAAGTGCGCAGATCCAACCAACAGTATAGTCTTGGTGAGAGAGCCTTGTTCTGTGTCCCTGTCTACCGACATTGTCTCCACAGTTTGTTCGTCGCCGTTCCGCGTGACCGGGCAAGCAGTCTTCGCCATCAGCACCGTTCCAACTCATCTTACTTTCGCCGGAAACTCTCGTCTTTGTCGCAGGTATTCGTTGTCAGCTACAGGGGTTCTTGACTGTGGCCTCTCTGAGGGTAAAAAAAGGTTTGCGGGGTTCCAGCTTGGAGGTTGAGTTGCTCGAGCTCTTTTTGGCCAGCTCTAAGCCACCATATGCGCGGGTGCCTAACTTGTCTTAAAAAAAAAAGGTTTCGGTGGGAAAATATCGATCAAGGGTGACTTGACCCAACCATCTTGGCCATTTGGTCAACATTTGTTCATGATTTTGACGTTGTTAATCAATTTGTGGTGGTCTGTTGTGGGGGCGGTGGACCAATTCCGCTCTGGCTGGAGTATGCCCTGCTTCTGTGCTGATATCGAGGCCGAATGTGAAGCTTGAAGGGGGGTTGGGCTAAGAGCTAAGGTTGGACTCAGTATCAAAACCGATCTAACAGTCGATGTTGAGTCGGATATTACATCAGGTGGTACAACTAATGCGAGGGCTGTTGGGAGCGGCGTGACAGGCGTGGCTTCGTCGAATGAGGAAGAGGACTGAGATTGATCGAATGGATTCGCTCAGAGCGACGACGAGGGCGGTCATCGGAAGCATGATGATGAGTGTGTGTAGGTATTGAAAGAGACATCTTTAGAAAAGAGAGAAAAAACATGAACTCGTGCAGTCAGTAGGCCATCTCACATTTGCGAGCATGGCAATTAAGTATCCGATAACAAGGTTCAACCTTTAACATCAACGAACATCAAGAGCAGCACAAATGAAAATGCCATAAATGAAAAGATTGGTATATCACAAATTTCGAGATTTAATCGGGTCCAACAAAAGAGTCAATTCTTATTGCCGCGGTCGGTATTCAGTGTTGAAGTCAGCTTTGCGATGTTAACCATGTACATTTTGGCCTATGAACGGAACAATATGTCTTGCGCTATTTGCACTGGATTTTCTTTGAGGAATTGATTCAAAGTTGTATATACTGTGTTTTGCTTAGCCCTCTATCATGATTGTAAGCTACTGAGTTTGTTGCCATATCCAATTATTCAACTTCATTAATAACGCGTGTGTTTCGTGGTAATTTCGCATCACTAGCCTGCTACCCTTAGTCAACGCTAACATAGCACAGCCCCATTTCACACTGCGCCACAAGCACAAGCCACAGAGTCAACTTCGCGTCAAACTGGACCTGGAAAGGATAAAGTGCTACGGAGTATAGGGTATCTGGATCTCTGACGTGACTAAATATATTAGGTACCTGTGTTATTTCTGGTGCTCTTTCCAATGGATACTAATAGACTTGTGAGAAGAGATTTCACGCCTTTTGAAAAGCTTACTCGATATATAGACACTTATGTTCTACCGGTTAGAGCAGAGGGGGCTGTTAATATGGTTGTGGAGTTTAAATCTTAACTGGGTTTTAGTTTGTGGTTATTAACATTTCTTCTATTTTCTCACCCGGCCTGGGCTTCTTGCTGACAAAAATTCACGGTTCCAAGCAAACACATCTTGTGAAAAATTAAGTCAAGCGAGAAAGGCATGGCTGATGTACCTAACAATGATAATGATGATGTGAAATCTTACGTATTTATAGAATTTTATGCATATTAGAGGTTCCCACGCTTCGAACTGGTCATTTCAGACTAATCTGGGGTGCGAAATTCCGTATTTTCGAGCTTAGCAGACATGAGAGGAACTACGCATCTCAGCTCGCGATCAATGATTCACAGTTACTTTCTCGAACAACGCCAGGGAGCTGCAGAGGAGCCTCTCCCAGCTGCGAAGCCAGGTGACTCATGATTGGGTGTACGATGAAGGGTGATGAGGAAGGCGACACTGTACATGCAGATTCTATGTTCGTACAGAAATAGGCACGTACTTGTACAGACCATAATTGCAACGTACAGCGTCACCTTCCCATATAAAAGATACATCTCCAGTCTTGCTAAAGCCACAGCATGAAAGTGTATATCGAAGCTTGAAAAGATCTTCAATAGTTTGATAGCTACTGTAAAGTTGGCTCAACAAAACAGATAGATGCAGTAAACTTTGCACAGGATACTACCGAGTACCAAGTTGACAAAAGACAAGCCGTCAAGTTTCATACTTGCTTTCCGTCAAGCACTTGATGAAATATCTCAAAGTTACCCTCATTCTTCGGGTCAAAGACTGCAAACCATACCTCCCGCCACCAATTTCCCGAAAACTCGTCCTCTCTCATCACCTCGAGCCAGCAATGAGCAATGTCCTCGGGTGGATTTTCATAAATACCGCAGCCTAGAGCGCCAAGCACAAGCATGTCATGTTTGTGAGTAGCCGCCATACGTAGACAAAGTCTCATTTTGGCTTTTGTAATATCTCGGTCTCGGTCTTTGGCAAATACACGCTTTTCGAATCCTTCCAAGCTGGGCCGATGCTGTTTATCCTTACGAGGCTCACCAGTGAAAATGCGTACAGGTGGGTTGCGTAGGGCAGCAACTGTTAAAGCGCTGACAACAGGGAGGTCTCTTGCGGGCAGTAAAGAGATCTCATGGCCTGAGAATAAATCATTGCGCACAATGAGTGCATAAGGGCTGTAAAGAGCTTCATCCCTCTCAAGTGGGTAATGTTTCTTGTTGAGGCTTAGAGCCAACGAGCTGCGGTAGCAGAGTGCCTCTTCTTGGGCCATAGCGCCGTTGAGCCATCCCCCACCAGGCGAATGACGATTTGCAAAATTGACAACGATGGGAGGTTGGCTCTGAGGCCCAAAACCATGGGTTTGTGATAGTTCAATCGCAGCGTTGAGAGTGTCGTCATTAACTACTCTGATGATAGCAGGTTGCGTGTAAGATGGACAGAGACAAGGATGTAAACGAGTAAGGGAGTCGAATGAGTACTTGACAGAGTGTCTAGCCAAGTCATTTGTGCCAAGTTCTTTGAGCAGGTTGGGCAAAACGTTCAGAGTTTCTTTTGCAGTATCTCTGAGTTCATCTCTTTGCCTGTTGTCATAAGAACGGTATGGACTTGAGTGTCGGGAAGATTGGCCATATCGCCTCTGATCTGAGAATAATGAACTCTTCATGGTGATGTGAGAGGTTTGCAGCAAGTTTGGCAGTAAATTGAGCGCCTCACTTTTGGATACTTTACCTCACGCTGATGTCAAGGTAATATCCTTTTCCACAAGAGAAGATGTACGAAGCTGTTGCCTCAGAACACCTCTGAGAATGAGCGTATTCACTTTATTTGCAACCTCGCCACGTCAGACAACACACCGTGAGATTCCCGGAAGGGTTGAAAATGACCGTCCAATAAATCGACCCGTCAGCAGCGCCGCATTTATGCATGAGATAGGAGGCCTCGATTAATTGCACAATGGATTGAGGAAGGTATCCAATAGAGATTGCGCAATATCAAGGCTTCATAGTGACTGGGCGCAAGCCACAGCGCGAATTGAACCAACTGCAACGGCATGGGGTGATTGGGCTGCGTAATATTTCTCTTTTGGGTAATCGGTCAATGAGTCTTCAACTGCCGCTTACTTACATGGCCAACTGTCAGTGTTCAATTCTTCCAGCTTGTCTACCTGTATGTCAGAAGTAGACCCCCTCTAAAGAGCTGCATGCTGTCGCCTAAATCAAACCATCCAACTTTCAACTACCTGACTTCTCATTGGCTGCTGAACTTGAGCCACAAAACATCCAAGCACTTTTGAAATACAGAGCAACCTTTTGGTCTTAACAATTGCAGATTGAAAGTGTAAAAAGGCTTTAGGAACGGAACAGTATTGGACCACGTCGGTAATATCAAGGACTTTTGATATGAGTCAATGCCCAAGCAAAGATGAGGCGTAAGCTTGGCGAGCAGTGAGCTGCCTGCTCTTCCTTGTCAACAATGTTTATAGAACACGAACGTGTTGATCCGTAAGCAGCTTGCCGGTGGAAGACGCAGCGCGTCCTGACAGTTCCCTGTACTTATATGGCACGTTGACCAGGCTATTCTCAGTACCAAGAGCTGCAGAACAAAGCAGAAACAAACACAAAGCTTATGGAGAAAGAATAGTTATCTAAGCCGAAGTTTGTTGGAATGATTTGTCCTACTTTCAATCTTTACTCATAGCCTCAATCTTGCGGTATCTTATCTCCATCATGCCGATTGTAAGTTCATCACTCAGCACTGGATACCGATACTAACCAATTTTGCAGCGGATGAAACGACTGAGCAGAAGTGACCCAAAATACAAGGACCGTGAGTTTTTGTAGACATTCTGACTGATGAAATTAATCAGAGCTAATGGAACTGTCTAGATGAGAGAAAGTTCAATCATTCGTGGTGCCACGACGGGAAAAGCGCCAAGATCAAGTCAATCTACTAGCCACTCATTTTGACATTGGCTTATCTTTTCGGGGGCAGCGCTTCTTTACCTATCTGTACAAAGCAACTGAATCCAGGATGAGTAGTCACTAATTTCAGTCACAGAAATGGCGGGAGTTATAAAAGACTTTACCATGGCACTCCGCGTGCATGTCACGTCGGGGACTCGGGAGATGAATTGAAACTCTGCTATGATGAGGAGTGCTGCGTATGCAGCATTCTCTGGGGGTCATTCAAACTGGAACATGCCAGTGAGTCCAGCTTTGAGAATTGCGGAAGACGCACTGACGATTATAGGTGATAAGGGAATGTTTGGTGCTGGGATTTATTCAACGCCGAATTCATCAAGTAAGCTTGCTTTTCGTTTCCTTTTATGCTAGTACTTATCAGCAACATAGAGGCAGATGTCTACGTGAAGAACAACCGTGTCAACTCAAAACTCCATGCTATGTTTATTTGTTACGTCGTGGCGAGTAAGCCTGATCGCAAATATGTAGCAGACCATGACATCACTAAGCCCGAGCGTGGTTTCAACTGCGTAAGTGCCTGCGCCTTAATGACTCCAATTCGCTAATGCAGTAAAAGGTTGAGGGAGTTACAATTGAAAACGGGGGCTCACTCCAATACCCAGAGGTTGTTTTCTATCGGGAGGATGCAATTATTCCCGTTGGACTTATTATGTGCACTCGAAAAGGTTGGGAACCGTTTTAGGTAGAGAAGGCCGAAGGATTTAGCGACAAGTTGATGCGTAATTCTTATGTATGAATGAAGATAATAATGACAGTAGAAAGCTCGAGCTCGGCCGACCACGGACACAATCTTCGCAGTTGAACTGAAGAAGGCAACCAGAAGCCTGCGAATGCCCCTGTCCTCAATTCATGTCGCCTCACAAGAGTCTAAGAGGTAGTATATGGATACTGAGAGAATCTACATAAGGGCTTATTCTTAGAACATACTTGTTTGAGTTATTTTTGATGTGTTGCCTAGATCTATACTGGGAGATATTGAATGGGCTTAACCCACAACCTAATACTTGTTTGAGTCGCTGTTTCTAGCTTTTTCGTATATAACGCGACGCTAACAAGCCAATTTGGGATGTTTTTCGGCATCGAATGAGCTAGAACCTAACTCATGTCATGCTTGGGTTCTCGTTTCTGTCTGTAAGGACGCTGGCTTCGGAATCCCGGACGGTCCAAAGGGTCCGGCTGGGAGTCACGAGAACGCCAGCTCCTTACCATGTTTGGCATGGTCTTGGAACCCTGAAATGGCGGGGTAAAGCTTCCTGCCTGTTCGGAGTAGTAGTAGATCTAGAACCTCTGAAAAAGGAATAGTCTAAATGTTAGATTGCATACTAAAGACTCTATGGCACCCTTCTAGATTCGTCAAATGCATACAGTATCTTGTCTTCACTTTTCCACATTGATTCGCTGAGCCTTTGAAGTCGTCTCTATGTCGATGAAATATAGGAAGGTATTCAAGGATCACGAGGCCAAGTGTTGCACGGTCGGACATTGTGATGACAGAGATGACTATGAACATGATGCACTATTCAACCGAGCTTAGTGAATCACTGTATTCCTTGCTACTCATATGTACGATACGGTTCAACTACGCGTGAAATAGCTCCTAGAAGTATTTGAAATCGTCTCGAATCGCGGAGAGCTGGAAACTCCCCGGGCGCGGTCTCGTGTTATCCGAGACTCCGAGTCGACCCAGGCTGATAAATCGAAATATGGGGGCTTACTGAGTTATTTCTAACTAAAAGCGGCAAGACTAATAGAATAATAAATTGCTGACCCCCCTCATTCACATCATGGATCAAGAAACTCAGTTATACATTCCTTTCCGACTGTCAAGCTCGACGCGCAGCAGTAACATGGATCTCACTGGGAAGGTATCTTATTCCAATCCGAACATAACGATGTTTAATTCCACAACCTGACCGTCTAACTACGCTTTGTCACAGGTTGCTATTATTACAGGCTGCAGCAGCGGCGTGGGCCTTGCTACCACGAAGCTGTTCTTGTCCCTAGGTGCCAAAGTCTTTGGATTGGACCGCTTACCTTGCAGCCTCGATCTGCCCGACTTCCGATTCCAGACCTGTGACTTGTCACGTGCCGAGAGTATCAAGGAGGCAGTTGAGGTTTACCGCGCGACGTACGGCTCTGAGTTAGACGTCCTGGCAAACGTCGCCGGCATTATGGATGCCTTTGCTAGTGCTGATACTGTGACTGACGACATTTGGGAGCGAACTTTGAGTATTAACCTTACAGGACCTACCCTATTGATGCGAGAGATTTTACCTCTGATGAAAAGCCGTGGACGGGGTTCCATTATCAACGTTGGAAGTAAATCGTCGACCAGTGGAGGGTCTGCTGGTGTTGCATATACGGCCGCTAAACATGCACTAGTAAGTCAAGAGGAAGCTTGATTAGACCCCCTAAGTTCATACTAAGGGTTCTAATATCACGTAATAGGCGGGTGTTACTAAGAATGTAGCCTGGAGATTTCGAAATGACGGCATACGATGTAATGCTGTGTGCCCAGGCGGTAAGTTATTTTCTTACTCAGAACTGGATTCAATTCGCTAACTATCCCCAAGGCATGAACACTAACATTTTACAACACTCGGCGTCAGGTTCGTTGGACACCGATGGATACGCAGCTTCACAGTCAGTGTTCGCACTCACATGAGATGGAATGCAGATGCTAACCTAAATAGAGGATTTATTTCTTTGCATATACCTCCTGGCACTGAACCAACTCTTAGTGTGGAGCACATTGCAAATACCATTGCGTTTCTGGCGTCGGATATGGCTGGGGGCATTTCAGGTGCTATTATTCCTGTAGACTGTGGCTGGTGTAGTTTGTGAACCTTGTTTGCATTGACGAATTCCGTCTTGGAGGGGGGCCTGTTGCGTTTTCTTTCCACTTTATATTGCAATTCTCGAAAATTTGGCGAACTGTCTTGGGTGTCTATGGCCAATTCTCTTCATGTAGCCAAACCCTAAGGGCATTATTGCCATACAAGATTCAATGGTTATCGTCGAAGGTTTGGGGTAGAAAATTATATCGTGGAAAATATATCGTGTTCCAATTACCTGTGTTAGCTGCCTAAAGTATATTCTTTTGTTTAGCCCCCTGGTACTAGGAGAGTGCGCGAAGCGACAGATAGTCCAGCTAACGGGGTTCCACATGCTTGACCACCAGGTAAGATTGTGGATTGTAGAACAAGATGTAGACAGGAAGAATTCATTACAGACAGTATATTGCATCCAAAGAATCCATGGGGCTTAGAAGATCAGGTTCCGCTATCGCGAATACTGCTCCTAGTCGTGTCAGCCCTGAGAAACACTCCTAGATCCAATTGGAACAGCTCAATTTATCTCATCACACCTAACGCGTCTATCCTCGTTCTTCTGGAGCCCCTCATCTTGATGTACCTGATCAAAGCATCGTTCTTGTGTATCGCCGTTCACCTCTCCCATGCGCACGGGCTCATGTTTGCGACACCTTTGATCGTAATTGGGATTGTTCTTCGTCATCACGACTGGGAACATGACGTAGGGTAACAGCTGCGACACGGAGTGGCCCACGCACTCAGGGGAACCTTCTTTGCGTGTCTCAGCATGATCTCGATGACATCCAGGCAGCCGCTCCCTTCTTGGTCCTGGAGCATCGCCACTCAGGCCTCGACTGTCAACCTGGGGATAGTGTCGGTGTCGACCTGTAGAGACTCTTCGACACGCACTTTGTGACTGTGCTTCAGGCTGAGGGCAAGTCCTTATTCGACATCTGATACGAAAACGACGCCAAGTTGATGCACGTCTTCATCGTCCCAGTCTCATTTACCATCACGGTCGTAACATTCTCCTTCTGCACCAATTACTAAGGGTGGCTCCCGACCTCTGCAGATGACACGATCGATTTCCGTCTTACTCGGCGCATACTTAACTGGTTCAATAGTAACAAACCTCACGCATCGAAGCCTGAGCGTTCACCCTCTTGAAGGGCACCAAACTATCAATCCGGAAGCACTCTAACGCATAGCTCGAGGCTTTTTCACGGCTCGTCGCTCTATTGCATTGGATGTTAGCAACGGATCCTCTAGTAATTCTGTTACCAGTTATGCCCCTTTCACCCATCGGCTCACCAGTTCGGTAGACGCCCCTCAGTCTTATGGGAGTAGCGTCGGTGGTAAAATTTCTATTCATTGGATAAAAATTACCACGACAAGTTTGTCATCGGGTGACCCGTTAGTTCATTTACAGCCTGTTTCTGGTACACCCAGTGGCAGAGGCGTTTCGATTGCGTCTCTAGTTGCGTCTGCGGCTCTTTGACTTTTTAGGGGATAGTAGAAATCTTATAACCTTAGTCTTAAGTAAGAGTAATTCTTAAGTAAGTTTAAAGTAAACTTAATAAACTCTTTAAATAGTTTATTTTTATCCTTTAATTTTAGGCCCTAAGTCTTCTAATACGTAAGGCTTTTTTAAAGTTAGCTTCCTTAATCCCAGCCTTACCCTCTCATCTACTATTCAGCCGATCATTCCCCGTTGACCTCGTCTGTAACATCGCATCGATGAAACTGCATAGATCAGTCTTCTTTGACCTTTCATTTATCTCAACTATCACCCCTTGGGTAGTCAGCAAAGTTGACGGAAGCAATCTCATGCACGGTCAATATTCTTCACTTATTGCGATGCAGAGGGTTCAATCATTATGGCCAAGACCATTATCCTCACATTTTCTTTGCAATATATTGCGTTAGCTATCAGAAGATCTTAGTACTTTGAAAGCTGGCTTGATAGTCTGCAAGAGGCCATCGAATTTTGATGTACATGGCGTACGGGGCCATATGAATGTCCAAGACATACGCTCTCAAAATCTGAGGGAGGTGCTTCACCTACTAATGATATCAACATGGGTCTTTCACCAATTAGTGACAGAGCTAAAGCAGTCAAATTCGCCCCCTGAACCATGGCCCAATTCGACGGTGAGAGTTCATTCCTTTCTCTTGGGGGAAGGTCTTGGACGCGAGATCCAAATTTGAAGCTCTAAGTACATCAGAGATCGCCCTAACAATCTGCTCCCTTTACCATAAGGCCGAGCAACGTTCTACGCAGACGCTTGTTGCATTACCTTCCCATGAATCACGTGACGGATCACGGGACTTCATTCAGACAGCTTCCCAGTGAATCGCCTTCCTCGGAACCTGTTACCATCGATAGATCTGGCGAGTAAATTGTTTCGGATAACAGTCTTTGGCTCGCCAGACGAGGCGCTAACTTCAGAGTGTCTTCTTTCTGTTATCTTGCGTGCACCATCTGGAATCTGTGATTTCATTGTGTTCCATCAAAGAGCCCAATCGAGGATTGAGGAGAATTTAATGCTCTTCTCAACCATCGCGGCCTTGAAAGCAAAGTTCAGAAATGCATGCAACGTTGAAAATATTGCGCTGCCTCTAAAGTGACAGAATATGTTTTGTCCGTTATAGATTTCATGACTTCTACGTCGTATTTTGAACTCCAGGGGTAAATTACGGTGTTCGTTCTGGAGCGCACGGGTTTTGAAAACGGCCCACCCCCGCTCTTTCGATCGGGTATGATTGGCTCAATAGAGCGGAAGTTAATTTATCCGCAAGCCTGGCGCCAGGCTAAGTCAATGCCATTTATCAATAAAACAATTTATCACTAGATGAAATTTATTACCTATAAAAAATTATTACCTGCGAAAAATTATCACTAGAGGAAACTTATCACAAAAGCTAATTTATTGCCATAGCTGACTCCTCGGCAGGCACAAGTAACTGAAGAACCCCGAACATATCACAAGTCGCCATAAATTTATCGTCATTACCATAACTCAAAGTTGCCCTCTTGTTTCCAGTGCACTACTTTCGCAATAACCTTGAGTTTTTTTTTTTGGCAGACCTTTCGACTTCCCAGGCGAGATCCTCGATTGGGGCGTACTTGAGACGATTGTAAAACGCGTTGACCCTAGGACGATGCGATACTGTTAGCCTCGAATTAATCCTTCACATCAGGACATGAAGACAAATAGTGATAACCCAGTTACCCTGTTATATGTTTCTCTGCTGTCCATGAAACGCCGTCACGGTTAAGGTTGCTAGTCGGCGTTTGAAGATCGATCTCTTCAGCCCAGCCGTGACGATAATACTGGCGGGGGAACGACATAATAATTCAAGCAATAGAGCCTCGATCATTCGACAATCAGCACTCTTTGCTGCTTGAGGCTACTCTCAAACTTCTACAAGTTCAAGCGAACACATGCAAGAAGTAGTGGTAATGACAGTTCTCAGTGCGCGAGACTGGGGAAGAGATGGTGCATTGTCAATTGGGGACGACAGGCACGAGTTGCTGATGAAGCACGCAACTGTGCAACAATTGCTGAGGATGCGCTGCTGAGGAATTACTCTTGCAAGCAGGCAGTGGTCATTCAGGATGTATCAAGCCATCGTTTGACTTCTCCGAAGCCCGTTCGGGTTCAAAAGCCCATGGCTTCCATTCGAGCGACGGCATTGGCGAGGACTGTGAGGGCAGAACCACGTACCTTCTAGATTGACAACTGTTACAGGCTATTGTGTCAAATAACTTTGTTCTTCTCAATATTGTTTCCATAGAAGATAGGATGGTGTTCCTGGCAACTTGAGGTGGAAGCTGATGAGCATGGTTTGATGCTCTATATATGTGAGCTGGTGTCAAGTATGTGATCAAGTTGGCAAGCTGAGAACTGGACCAGAGGAGGAGCGGTACTCGATTCATTGCAAATCGCGATTGATGATTAGCTTGTCGAGGGTTGGTGCCCCGTAGATTGTTCAAACACTCCCGGGGCGGAAGTAGAGACAGCACTTCTTAGTGCCTTGAAAGGAGGAGGAGCGAGCTGCTTATCTCCTTAGACCTCAGAATTATGATTTAACAATGTGATATGACGTACCTTCAGCGCATGCATTAAGAGAACAGATTTCTGTCTGTATTGATGGAACCAAGGATGTTTGTATTCTTTATCCCAAGGAAGAGACCAAGAACAAGAACCGAGAACCAGAACAACCAACAAACCAGTGTCCATAGCACCAAGTGCATCTTTTCAAATGCCCCGAAGAGAAGTCCTCGCACAGCTCTGCAACGGTGGCCATACAGTAATGCGCACGACACTCGGGGCGTTGACAGCTCGTCAGCATCGTCAGAAGTAGGTCGCTTGCGATTGGTGTCCGTTCCAGCTTAAGGAACCGGACCAATTCGTGGGCGAAGGATTGGACTCAAAGCATCGACAAAGCGAGCCCAGATATTACTACGCTAAGCTGCGCTCAGCTGCTGTTACTGCAGTCGGTAAGGCGCATTCAGTAACACCTTGAGGATCTCGCCGCTACATTTCGGATGCTGATTTCCGTCTCAAGTCCCGTCTTGCGTCAACCCAGATGGGGTATATCAGGTGGCCGTCAGGTCCACATTTGAGTAGTGGATCCTAAGAGTGGCATAAACTTAGGAACTCCTGTTTTGTCCTTATTGCTTTTGTTCGTTGGAAGAGCGAAACGTGTTCGACTGTAGAGTCAGGACTTCTCTAGGAAGGTTCGGTGAAATTTGTGGTCAACGGCGTCCTATCCGATGGCTATAGCGAGTCTGTGGTGAAAATTACCTTTGAGTATGCTGAGGAATGCCGTAATAGTCTCCTCCTATACATGGGAGTGACATCAGACAGTTTTGTTGAAGTTAAAGAATGTGGCTTTAACATGCTGATGTGGCCCGTTGATGTCGAAACGTTTGCGGTGGCGTTTGAGGATCCCGCAGAATGTCTCCTCAACAGGGGAGATTGTTGGCTCTGCAAATTGCCGTGAGACTGCTTGTTGAACAATAGCGAACCATTATCTGGAGTCATTCTATGCACCCGCAGCAGCCGCTAGTCAACCAACGCCTTGTACTCAGGCCCCTCTTTATCCCTCTAATAAACGCAAAGGTCGTGTTCAGCAATAAATACTGTCTCAGACTCCTAAGGACTCTCTTCGTTTGGTTCGGGAAGATAACAATTGATCGCTTCCCCTGAGTTTAACCAGGATGCGAGATGAAGATGCAGATGCTCAGAAGACGGGTCGCTCGTACAGCAGGGCTAGGAGTCAAGGTGTTGATAAGGTGGTTATACTCCTCGAAGATCGGGTCATCCCAACCTCTTCCTTTATCACCCTTGGTACTGCTGGGTGTTGGCTTAGTCGACACGTTCAATTATCTTTCCTTCTTGTGCTTCTGCTCGTCCGAGCCAGCACAGCGCGTTCAGTAGGAAAGGTCTTGGGGTATTGCTTGGTTGTCTCCTGAAGAAAGAATATGTTCTAATAATTGGGGTGTAGTGGCTCGTCTCTGCAGACCAGATTGGCCAGGATTCGGTGAAGGCGGAACCTCAAACACTGCGTATTCGTAATTGGATTCACCACTGCACCGTCATACGCTCCGTGCACTTAGTCTCTTCAGGTCAGGATAGACGTCTAATATAAGCAGTCTCAAAACATGAACCCTTATGGCACAGCCTGAGCTAGGGTCCCTAACTCTTCATCCCTAACAGGTTTCTGATAGTGGCTATTCTTGACATCATCGATATGATTAGAAGTTATTCTCCCTGCATGTTTTGATTCCCCAGCCGACGTTTGAGTCCGTCGTCAACATGGGCTTCAACCCATCCCTCAACCTCTTCAGCCTGATCATAGATCATGGTAAGCAAGGCATATTTGGTTGGGCATGACTGCATATGCAATGTTTTGCCGCGTTGATGATTCTGTCTTGGCGAAAACAGAATAAAACCACCCGGTATCAAGTCACGTGCATTTTTGTTCTTTAAGACAATAGAGGCTAAGGTTAATTAATCTATAAACTAAGCCCCTCCTGATGTTCTGCATGAGGCCATGATGGAACAGGCGCTCGGAATACTAACAAGAGCCCTTGCAGGTTACACAGTCGAAGAGTTACTGATCCCGATGTCAATGACCACCCACGCGACCACGGTCAAGCCGGGCAACGAAATCAGAGGGAGGTAGGCAGGCTGGTTGGCGTGGAAGGACGTCACGGAGTTGTACAGGACAGACGTTAAAGACTCTTTGCGTCCCACGTGAAACCTGAGCTCGACCTTGATGGCCTTCGACATGCAGACAGCCAGCACGAAGCTGATCCACCCAGACGATGACCATATTCGCAGTATACTTTGACAAGGTGTCAATGTCCGAGAGCGTGTCTATCATACTGACCACACATAGCCACGAAGATATCGATAAGGCTCTCGATGCACCAGTACCGGGCTATTACAAACACGAGACGTTCAGACGTCGCAAGACTTCTTGGGACAAAACTTAAGTGACCTTTGTTGACAGGCACCCTCTTTTCAAGAACAAAGAGGAGTCACGCTGGACTGTATTAAAACAGGGTGCTACTAACAGGTGGGAATGCCGTTATTGCGGTGCTACGCTGGCTCCAAAGCGGTTGATATCGATGCGACACATGAGCATGCGCCTATCGGGATAGGTTACGACTACGGATGAATGACTATCATGAGAAATAAGCTTGACCTCCGGAGACGCATGTATTCGAGGCACAAACCTGAAAGTGAATATAAAGGGAAATTCTCAGAAGACAGCAACTATGCCGTGGTATCCACTGATCTGAGACGTTTATGTCGAAAGCTTTGCTGAGTTGTAGCGGAGGTATCGAAGCATCATGATAAGCAGTTCAGGTCAATTGATATCAACATAGCCAAGGACGAGACGGCGTTGCTTCGCTCAGCCCCGGTAGTTATCGCACCGTACCATGAAGATGCATGAGCTCAGTGGGAATTGGGGGGGAGGATTAGGGAGCGTGTCTGCCATTGCCCTCTTCAGAGCCGTAAGGATGAGAGTGAGTACGGTTTGGCAGTTTCATGATCGCCAACCTGCTTATTGTCGGTGCCAGTGGAAGAGGGAGTAGCAGAGCATGCCAGACTCTTCGAGAGCCACGTTGCTGCGCAAGTGTGAGCACCAATAGGCTGAGTCTGTATGGCAAAGTACTGTGCATCGATTGTAGGGTCGTGGCTATCTTCTGGCAGTGGATGTCCAGTTATCGTCGCCGATCAGAGACCAAGTTGGTGAAGGCAACCGCTTCATAAGTGTATAAAATTATCCCAAGGCTAGAGCGAGGCATTTGACAAGGTCCAATTCGGGAATGGACCATGGTTATAAACTGAGCTACTCTGGCAATTGTCTTGAACTTCCGACGGTAGTGGGCGTGTGCAAATGCGCAATCGGATGTATGATGGACTACAAACCCGGAATAAAGCTATGCTTCTGGAGTAGGAGAGAAGATTGTGCCGTATCTAGGATATGCTGGGATCGTGACACAGTTCGAGGGTAATGATACGACAAAGGAAATGTTGGCCACGAATGGCCGCGGTCGTCGTTCAATTGTCGGAAGCGGCTGGCGCTGAGGATTCCCGGCCGTGGCTCTGGCGTCGGATGAAATACTTTGAGGCTTCCTGTTCATTCGTAAGCATCAGGGCGAAGAGGCCTTGTCGTAGCCCGATGTTAGACAATGGAAGTTCATTGATCTTAGGCCAGTCTCCAACCGCTCATACTTGTGACTCTGTAGCATAGAGTTTACCAACAGCTCCAGCAAAGAAGAACTTCCCAGCTGCCCAGCTGCCATCAGCCCACTCAGTAAATTCCCGTTGCCGCCATTATTCGGTCCAATACATAGATGAACAGCGAGGGTACTCGGTCCAACGATGCGCTACGCTCACACTCGGTAACCTTGTTGCGGTCATGATGATGCTCTCCGCCGCAGTCATATGACAGCCCCACGGGGTCGGGGGACAACGGTAGGCACCCCATTGAGAGTTGCGACATTGGGAAGAGCGGCCATAAACTGGCGAATATCAGAGCCTGTAACAAACGGCATGGATACGGTTGTGGACGAGGACGAAGAGACTTAGGTCGTTGGTGCCATGACGTTGCTGCCGTTTCGGCCATCTCGGTTCGTGGTAAGCGATAGGTAAGCTCGTGGGTCAGAATAAAGCACGGCAATGAGCCAGTTATCCCAAGATAAGATGCTAATCTCGTCAATCAAGGCTTGATCTGCATAGGGACAGGCGGGGACGGGGAATAGTTGAAGAGCTTCGTGGGGACACTGGCACAAGCATTGACGCAACAGTGTTGAGAGACCCTCTGACGAGGACTTGGATTCCTAAAACATGCAAAATAGATATCTAGGAATATAATAACCGGTCGGCCGAGCTGGGAGAGGCGTCGCGAGACTCGTTGGGCGCAAAGGCAACGAGGGTTATGCGCTATCTCGTCGTTGTGAAGGCTTCAGGAAACCTTCGAAAGAATGACCGATCGCAGGCCAGTTATGGTTCCTGGTAGAATACGGGCTCCCTCATGTTCCGCTGTCGTGCACAAAGAGTCATAAAGACCAGACTGAACAGATTGACTTGTACAGTAACCGACCAACTTATTTATCTTCGCTTTTATTATCTGGATCGGATCCTCAGGGATAGGCTCGAGCGTCAAGGAATAAAGCGGTTCGGCATGGTTCGGGAAAATCGATATGTGAGGATGCGCGGCGGTGAAATGCGAGTGTGTACGACATTTGCGACTTTTGTTGCCGTTATTCCGAAGACCTTGCTGCCCTGATTGTAGGCATCCATGTCAAGTTATGGTTCCCAGTGCAGTAATCCATTCGCTGACTAGTGCTTCAATCCAGCCTAGACATTTGGCAAAGCTTGAAGCAAGTCTGGTTGTCGAGAAGGCCACGGTGCGGAGAGACTGGGTATCTTTATTGCTATATGCAAGACGTTTGACGGCGGCACGGCGGTGGGGTTGGGGAGCTGAAGGCAGCGCAAAACGTTGGCTATTAACGAGAAGAACGAAAAGCTGTCGTGGACTGAAGTGGCGGTCGTTTGCGCGTATGAGTTGGGTAAATAAAAGCCGTAGGTTATGGTCGGAATCGCGTGCTGATTGGTGATTGTTGTAACTGGAGAGGAGAGACGTATCAGCAAAGCTTCAAAGTTGATAGACGTTGGGGCAGTCGATAGGCTTGGGCAAGACTCACAGTTCTCAAGAAATACGGCATGATATCGAATGAGAGATCAGACACCGACAAGAGTACGCCGAGGGAGATGCAGTTGATCGAGACCGGCCGTGTACTTTTATCTGGCAGGATTCGAAGGATGGTCGCGAGAGCGCGCGTGCTGGGGAATCTCACGAGGGAGGCTGAAATGGGCACATCGATAGGACAGGCTCGCGAGGCCTAACTTCCGAAAACGGTAAATGTTTGGTATAAGTGCAGCGCACATTGTTGGGGCAGTCGTGGATTGTGAGACGAGACGCGACGAGCTGAATGTCAAGGTTCGTAAGGTTGCCCTGTGTCATCAACATCGATTCACAGCACAGCCCCATTTTCCGTGGTGTGGCGGTGCCTTGTTATCGATTGCCTATGATTGGTCAGAGATTGCTTATCATCGTTATCAGCTCGTGTCGACTCCACCTCAAGTTTTGCGCCAACATTAATAGCAACAGTCTCGCCGAAATGGCTTTTATTAATCTATTTAGGGTAGTCTATCCAATATTTTAATAAAGCTCTGAACACAGTTATCCTGATCTGTTGCCATGCCCAAATGCGATGATACCACCGAATCCCTCTTTAGGCCCATCACCATCTCTCAATCTGCTGTAGGTATCGGTTATCAGAAGCCGGCTTACGTTTTAGTAATGAAAACGCCATCGAGCTACTCGTGGATCCGACGAA
>PVPY01000878.1:0-72544 GCA_002982035.1 Fusarium algeriense | reverse complement strand
TTTTTTTTTTTTTTTTTTTTTTTTTGTCGCTTAGGACCAAGGGGTCTTTAGTTTTCTGATTCCAGGGCTCGAAATTAAACAAGTGTAAGGTTTCTAGTAGGATCTAGCGTAGGTGTTACATATGTCTTCGTCTTGAAAACAAGCTTTTGACAGCCTAGTTTCAGCCACCACCGGAGGCCTTGGGCAGCAACGCTGCTTAGTTGCAAGCCACCATGTTCCATCATTTCTTCTTTCGATTCTTCAACAACCAACATGCATGATCGAAACCACAGCTGAGGGGAAACATCTACGCCTTCTTGACGGAACACCCGGAAATCTTGCCGACACTCTCTGCGGCACAGAAACCTTAGCAGCCTTTTAGTCCAACTGCACACGGGTTGTGTGACACAAATAGTTGAATCACCGGTAGTTGACACAAATTCCTTGGTTCCAGAACAAGAAGTGATAAGAAATGCCGACAATCATTTTCCCCTTTCGTAACAGTACATGAGCAGCAGTGACTTGTGCAATCCAGGAACCAGGAACTCGTATCATTCGAAGCACCAAGATGGTGGTTCAGCTCTCAAATCACGGACCATGCTGCCCATGTTGGGTTACAATCCTCATGAACTCTGTTTCTCATCCCATCTCATTCGTCTCCGCGTTCATTGTAAAAGATTCTGCATGGCTGGGATTCCCCTGGATATTGATTATACATAAACCCAAAGCGCCCCATCTAAGTGATCTTTTCATCTCGTGCCCATACTGTGTCAGCGGTTCCCCCTTGTTCGTCCTGTTACATGTACAGAGCGACGATCGATCGCTGCGGCCCTTTTCGCCCGGATCAGCGGTCACATCGAGCTTGCGTCAACCTTTCTAGAGTCGCTTGACGTTCCATGGTGCAAACTCTGCATCAACAAACTCAAAAATTTTGACACACGATCACTTTGATGTTGGTTTGACGCTCGCGATGGCTTCTTTACATCTCTATACTCGAACAGGGCCTCCGCCCTATCCCAATCCATTGAGTCTACCTACGACTCCTCTTCAGCAAAAGGGTCTCGCCGCTCTTTTCATCTTTCCGAGTCTATCAATCATTATTGTATCAATGCGTATGTACAGTCGTGTGACTTCACGAACGACTGGCTTGGGTAAGTTTCTTGCATGGCCAAAACAGTTTATACGAAAGCTAATTTTTATAGATGACTACTTGGTATTGGGAGCTCTAGTAAGTTGGGTGCATCTTCAAATCCCTTGGCGTTTGTCTGACATCAACAGTTCTTTGCATTGATGATGATTGGACCTCTTTATATGTGTACGTTGTACTTGGATCTTGTTACACCCGAGTGCCTTGATGCTGACAGTTGTACAGTTATGAAGCTCAATTACTGGGGATTTCACGAGCGAGATGTTCCAAAAGACCTCAACCTCGCCGCCGGATTCTGGTGGAACTTTCTTGTTCAGATGTTCTACAACCCCGTCTTGGCACTCGTCAAGGCCTCGGTTCTCGTCTTCCTTCTTCGATTGGGTGGACACAAGACAAATGTGCGATATGCCATTTACGGGCTCAACATCTTTAACGCGGCACATGCTGTCGCTATTTTCTTCACAGCTCTCTTCCAATGCTGGCCTATTGAAGCCAACTGGGACTTTCCTTTAAGAAAGGAGCCCGGTGTGCACTGCGTTAACAACTGGTTCCATGTCATTGCATCCTGCATCACAATTGTGACAGATTTCCTGGTCGTCGCGCTTCCATTTTGGATCTTCCTTGGTCTTACTATGCGATGGGCAACCAAGATTGCTGTCCTGAGTGTATTCCTGTTGGGTAGCGTGTAAGTGGCTCCCTACACAACTGGAAGGTCGATACTAATATTAGGTAGCGTCGGAATCATTGGCATCATTCGTGTCATCTCCATCTATCATCAACTCGTCGAGGGACCGAAACCTGGCGAAGATACATTCTACACCGTTCTTCCAGTCTGGGGAGCTGTCGAAACAAACCTCGCCATCATCTGCGCATCAGTACCCGCTCTACGACCTCTCTTCCGACGATGGTTCCCTGCCCTGTTTGGTGGAAGCTCAGATGCACCATCAGGAACTCCATACGGCAACCGATACGTAAACAACTCTCGCGGAACGGGTGGAATGCGATCCCATAACCACGAAGATATTCGGATGAAAGATCTTCGGCTTTCACGAACCCAACATACCGAGATTCGAAGTGTTTCACCGAGTGGATCGGAGGAAGAGATTATGACATATAATGGAATTATGCGGACTACAAACGTTCAGGTTGCGTACGAGAATGCCTCAAAAGCTACAGTGTCGGATTCGAGGACATCCAGTGAACTGCGATACGAGAGTAAGGCGTCAGAGGTTAGGTCTGGGTTTTAATTGAAAGGGATCAGGGATATGGAATGATCTGATTGTATAATAGCTAGCTTCTTAATGATTACTTATTGATATCACGCAGTTCCTGGATGCTTTTCACTACTGGTTGGGCGAACTATAGTGAAGGTTCTATGGAGAGGTCTTGACCTATATGTACACGAATAGCACCAGTATCTCTTAATAATTACCCAATTAGGAATGTCTTCTTGGCTCAGTTGGTTAGAGCGTTGGTCTCATATTTGATTGTGATCTAATCTTAGATTAGAGTGATCCAAAGGTCGTGAGTTCGAACCTCACAGAGGACATATCTTTTGCAAATTTTTGCATTTGAGGGTTTTTCTTTTAGAGTGTCATATACAGTCAATCGCTATTAACATGCTACGTCGTCGCATTTAATTAAGCCTTATGTTCCGACGTGGTACCTTTATTTTAGTACAATTTGTCCCAGTTGTGGCGCTTGTCATTCCACCCAGCGTCCCGTCTCAGCGTTTCGTCTCACCCTGCACTTTTGTACTGTCAATTGAACATCATGAATATTAAATCATCGCTAATCTCTAATTATCGTGTACATTAGAAACTGTCATCAAATTATTCTCACATCACATCACCACGCATCCACCGCCTTTGCCATCATCATCTCCGCAGCACCCGCAACATCCGTCGCACTCGCAGCAGTTGTCACAGCTGCAACAATCGCAACCGCAACAATCGCCGTCATTGTTCTCACCCCCATTATTATTATTATTAGAGTATTGCTGTTGGTCACTTGGTTGTTGATAACTTGTGGGATTATACGATGTATCCTCTTGATGATTGTCATAGTAACGATTGTCACTGTCTGGAGATCCTGGGCGATTGCCGTCGCTGTCGTAACGATAATCGCCATTGTCAATGTAGTCCCCTTCGTATTGGTTATAGCTGTTATCGGCCTGATAGTAGGTTATGTTGTCTGGACCTTGGCTGTTGTCGTAATTGTTGATAACGTAAGTGGGCTCATTTGAGTCGTTGTTGAGGAAATACATAGCGGTGCCTGCTCCTGCTGCACCAGCGAGAGCACCACCAGCTGCATACTTCATGTTCGACGAACTCTTCTTGTGGCCTTGCGGAGGGTGGGCCTGTTGAGGGTGTCCCGGATGGTAGCTGTGAACAGGACCCGATGCAGGTCCAGGCTTGTGGACTGGTCGTTGTCTACCTTGCGGGGCATGGCCTTTCGGTGGTCCAGCCTTATGCCCTTGAGCGGGCGCAGGTTTCTTTGCTGGAGGTCGCGCAGCTTGTTGAGGTCGTTTCATCTGGGTCATCTGCATTCCATGGCTGGGAGCAGGCTGTTTTCCGACAACGGGAGCACCCGCGACAGGCCTCGGAGCAGCCGCCGGTTGATAGCCAGCCGGTCGTTGTGCAGGTCGCTGCGCGGGCTGAGCTGGTCGACCAGCTGGAGGACGTCCGGCCGGAGGGCGTTGTGCGGGAGCAGCTGGGCGTTTGTTACCACCAACGGGTTTTTTTGGTGCTTGACTGTTAAAGCCATTAATGTTAGTGCTTGGATCCCAAGATTACCGAAGGAGGATGGTGCCAAGATGAAGTGGGGAGGGTTAAATGGGATAGGGCTGGATGAACTGACTTGACCATGGTATCGGAGATGCGATGGCTACTCTTGCTTAGAGAGAATTTGACGACTCTTTTAGCTGCCCCAGCAATGTCTACAGTAAATATTAAAAGAAATAAAGAGTGGCTTTTCACATATTTAAAGGTGCGCAGGTATATAAGGGTCCTGAGAAGGAGAGAAGGACGCGGCATAAGGCTCAAAATCTGGTCTCTTTTCAACCATCGCCACCACTACCCTGAGACAAATGCTACGCTGACAACTTGGCACTCAACAAGCCCCCGCAACCCTCAAGAAAAAAGTCTTTTCTAGACACTGAAAAGAGGAGTGAGGCTCTTCAAAATGCTCCGATTATTTCTGACATCAAACGGCCCCCTAATGAAGATGCAGGGTTCATTTCAGCTTTTTTGCTTACGGCCGTACGTTATCCATATATTTAGCAGCGAAGACCAATACAACCCTCTGCTGACCACCGAACCCTGCACAATGGCTTGAAGGATCACTTCCTCTAGCCAGATCAGGTATTATCTCACGGTTTTTAGCAGCACAAGCTCCCGGTTCTGCTGCGAGTTAAGCCTCGTAAGCGCCAGCCTTATTTCAAGTCTTATTTGCATTGAGGCAACCCTATTTTGCCCCCCCGGTTGTTCCCATTAATCTCTGCTGGTCAATGCATGCGTTATTCCCACTCAGCCGCTTTATCTTTTTATGGAAATTGTTTCGCCCCCAAGTCAGACAGGAGTTTCCGGGCTTGCAGCGTTGGTTGGGGGCCAATCTTCACATGCCATGAGGTTTGAAGCGCCGTTGTCATGACTGTCATGGCACGAGACCTCAGGTTCACTTTCTACAAGGCAACTGATAAGTCAGACGCGCGCTTACTCTGCCGGCTCGTCAATTCTTTCGTGGAACATTGGTCTGTTTTGAGTCAGGGTCGCATATTGGGCGAAATCCAACAGTATAGCTGTTGAAGTGCCGTACAATTGTATAGAAGGGGGTGAGTTCACCTTTCGCAGAAGTGGCCAGCAGTCGAACAGGCTGTATGAACAGAAATTGACATTCCATTAAATGCAAACTATAGGTATGGGAATATATTAAAATAATGTTCTACTTTGTTGACGATCTATTCGGCCTCAAGCAACGGGACCAAAGAAGCTAAATCTACCTTCAGGGTCATATTTATTCTTCAGACTCTTCAAACGATCCTGTCGCCAGTTCTCCTTACCATACCAGCTAATGGGCTCTTCGTTGCCAAAGGCATAGTTGACATAAACGCTCATGTAGTACTGGCCAGATGCCCTGTGAAGGATATGACGTAGTTCGTTACCGATGGAAGCAGCCTTCTTATCAAGCTCGGCATCGCCCGGCTTGTAAGTGATCAAGGGCGCAGTGAGAATGTTCTCGTGACGGAATGCAAAAGAAGCACTATGCGCATCGGTACCTCGAACGGCCTGGGTAGAGTAGCCTTCAAACATGAAGATGGAGGTGTTGAAGGGAGTGTTGGGGCCTGTCTCTTTGGCAAAGAGGTTCCATGCGTTTTTCATGGCGGCAACGTTATACTCCTGGAGGTAGAGAGGGAAACGAGGGTTGACGAGACCATTCTTCTGGCATGGGACGGCATCGAGGTCAATTTGTGTCCACTTGGCGAGATCGCGATAGTCTCCAGAATCAGGTGCGATTGCAATAGGGTTCAGATCATGGAAAGGCTTGGAGATCTCTGGATCGATGCTCTTGACCCCTTCCTGAATGAGCCAGAAGAGGATGACGGGCTGCAAAGGTTAGAGTTAGACAATAGATAATGAGAAGTGAGACTTACGTTTTCTGGGTCGGCAGTAGGGTCATGTACCCAATAGGACCAGTTGATAACACCCTCAGGCTGTTTGCGAAGAAGATGTTCATTGGCAGTATGGTACAATTCCTCAACATGCTCACCACTAAAGACAAGAGTCTCGATAGCCCAGTCACGATGCTGAATCTCATACACCTTGGACGTGATAGAAGTCACAATGCCAAAATTATGTCCAGCACCTTTGAGGGCCCACCAAAGATCAGACTTGCTGTCGATGGTCTTGAAAGAACCATCAGCCAAGACAATGTTGAGTGAGACCCATTGATCTGCGATGATACCGTGATGGCCTTGAAGCCAGCCGTGTCCACCACCAAGGCCAGGACCCATATAACTAACGCACTCGCATGTTCCGGTCACTGATTACAGTTAGTTCAGCTTCATCGAAAGGAAAACACCAAAGCGTACCGGTTTGCTTGCTGGCGGCCCAAAGGGTGTCGGTGACCTCTTTGGAACGCGTACCACCACCAATTCTGACCGTTTTGCCATCAGCAGCGACTTCGACCTTATTCAGTTGGCTGAGGTAGATCTCAATACCATGATCCATTCGACCCAAAGTTGTGATGGCTCCATGGGCAGTATTGTAGGCAAGGAAAGGCAAGTTCTTGGAGTTGGCATACTTGACCTGCAAAAGAACGTCAGAACATTCAGAAGTGAATTTAACACAGAAGACCTACTGTAGTAGCAACATCCTGCTCTGTGCCAGGAACGACAACGATGTTGACCTTGGGAGCATCCAGAACAGACCAGCGAGTGGTAGCCTTCTCGAACTCGGCAGATCCAGGACAGTAGACCTTGGCTGACTTGGATAGTCTTTTACCAAGTTGGCTCAGATCCTCAGAACAAGTGCCAATAGCATCACTCCGAGCGAAAGGAGTTGTTGCGCACGTGACGGCCGTGCTCCATACTGTCAGGGCAGCAAGGACTTTGCTTGAGAAATGCATTGCGAGAAACCACGTGTGAATGCAAGACAACTTGGACCCTTAGCTCAGACACCCCTCTAGAAAAAGGATCGACGAGGGCCAGTTACATATTTAATGGTTCCCCATTTCCCTCTTCTGCACCATCGGCCAACGTTGCCCGGAAAAGCCAATCCTTGACAAATACCCTGACTTATTTCTGCAGCCGAGCTTTGACAAGAAATGGGAAATTATGAATAATATCCTTGCTAATACCCATAGCCACTTCCTTCGTGCAGCAACCTGCCTACTGCATATTAGTTCCTCCACCTTCTCGCAGGAGAATGGAGATTTTGGTACGACCCGATCGAATATCTCAAAGTCATAGCGCGGAGATGGATCCATCTTAGTACCCGTGGAGCGGCTACCGGCGCGGAAAATCCCTGATCTCTTGCTGAAACCCAGTATTTGTTCCGGGTCTTTATTCCCTGGGTTGCTGATCGCAAAGATGCAATTGTCCAATCGGGTACTTGGACATGATCTGAGTGCAATCTCTGAGCCAACATTGGCATCGATTTGTGGGAGGGCTGCCGAGGTTTCCGAAGATTGGTGGATCCTGAGACCTTTTGTCTTTTGATCTTGTGAATTCCCCGAATACTAAGAAGAGAACAGAAAAGATTGTCGAACCAAGGTATTGTCAGAAGTGGGATATCAGATTGAGGTTGCAGAAAAGGATCTGAATCAGTTCCCCGGATTGTCGTCGAGGTCGTATTGACAGTGCCACCTTTGATCTAATTGAGATCTCAGATGCATGTAACAGCCCAGAGAGAATATGATGAGCCATATTACAGTGTATTGAAGGAATATGGTTATTTCTCATTACGTGCGTGGCGGTCTCGGCTGTAGCTTGCCGTATCACAAGCTTCCTCTTGCAGCTCTTGGCGCGTCATTTTCTTCTGAGCTAGCCCAACTTTGCCCTACTACTGCTTAGCGTCAGGTACGGTTCTTTCTCCAATATTTCCAGCTATCCCCGAACGACCACCGAGTACCAACCAACTGAACATTGCATGTCTAGCACTACCAGCATATGTAGACTAATCTCAGGGGTACAGATTTTGGGAAGCTTGTGATTCTGTGGAAACGTAAGATGTTCTGCGTGTGAAAATCCTTACCTACTTACATATGGGGCGAGGTGTCCAGGACCCGGGCCCCTGGGTCGTCGATCTCTGTCGTTTTGTTCTTTGCTTCTGACATTTCCGTTGGTTCTGGTGGCCGAAGATGTCAAACGCTGTAGTTGAGGGCTGGACGCTGTATGCGGTCGGCGTTGCTTCAACGATCCTTAGATTTTATGCTCGTATGAGAGTGGATGGCTTGAGAAGTCTTCAGGCCGAAGATTATCTCATGGCTATTTCGATCGTTAGTTCTCGCAGAATTTTTATGGACACTGGATGCATGTTAACTTCATCAGGCATTTTACACCATTCAGACAACTCT
This sequence comes from Fusarium algeriense, assembly GCA_002982035.1. NCBI lineage: Eukaryota > Fungi > Ascomycota > Sordariomycetes > Hypocreales > Nectriaceae > Fusarium > Fusarium algeriense. Next base: position 64,344 of record PVPY01000878.1, on the reverse strand, counting down.
TGCATACAACATTGGAATTCTGGCCCATGGCCTTGCAAACAATGGAATTTCAGATGCTCAACGAGCTGCCTTATCACCCAGTGTTCCAGAATATGACTTCAGGTACGTGCTTTCACTTTCCTGGTCTTCCAACCTTTTACTTACTGACTCTCTCAGGATAATTGGTTCCAAGATCCAGGTTGCTGGCTGGACCATTTATTCCGCCCTTATCTGGTCACTGAAGTTGTCCATGCTGTACTTTTACACTCGTCTAACGGTACGAATCCATGAAGTCACATACAGTCGCAATTAATCACCTCTAACGTTGTTCAGGCTGGACTTGGTCGACCATATCGTATTCGGATATATGTTGGATTCGGCCTCGTCATCGGCACTTTCATCGCGACCATGGTAGCAATATTTGCTGGCTGCCAACCATTCCACAATTACTGGCAGATTAACCCAGACCCTGGCAGTGAGTATAACCATCCTCAGTCGAACAAACTTTGTACTGACAGATCATCCTAGACTCCTGTCAAGCTGCCATTTCGAAACCTATCGTTTGGGTCTCTTTCGCAGCAAACATCTCGACCGATATCTATCTTATCGCAATTCCACTTCCAATGCTATGGGGATCCAGTTTGAAGATGATAAAGAAAATTGCTTCCACCATCGTGCTTGGCGCTGGTATCTTTGTCCTCGTCTGCGCTACTTTAAAGAGCGTATTCGTCCTCGTGGTATGTTCTCCGATAATCCTGCCTTCTTCGAACCTATGACCTAACTATTGCATCTAGGATCCCGTCCATGGGGCTGAACTAGCCGGAGCGTGGGGTACCCGCGAGGCCTTTGTCGCCGTAATGACCACCAACTTGCCGATTCTCTTCCCGCTATTCAGAGTCTGGCTTACACCAATCTTCGGAAGCGTGCTGCGCTCGTCTCACAAGGCATCGTACCAGTATCCTTCTGGCTTTCAGACTATCGGTGGGGGAGGGCGCAGTGGCAAAAGCAACGACCCGAGCCGACGAGGACCGCCAACCGCGAATCCCATATCAGCAACTATGTCGTTCAATAACAGTGAGGAACGGATCGTAAAAGCTGAAGCACACCGCATGAATGACTTGACGGATTATAGTGGCAACGCATCAAAAGGAATCATTGTGTCGAATATCGTCGAAGTCATTCACGAAGATAAGAAAGGGGGTAGCAGTCGGAGTCGAGGTGGCTCTGAAGATTCATGGTAGTGGCGAGCTCAATACTTACAGATTAGACAGTACTTAACATACAGGATAGCAAAAGAAGTTACAGGTTCCTGTGAAGCGAAATGCATAGCAGGTTATGCTATCAAGAGTCAGTCCATGTTCGGTAGCTTTTATTTTATCAAAGATTTGGACATTCTGCATGGACTCTCTATCTCAGATGTGTTATTGACAGTTGAGACCTGTGGCTGAAGACTTATATTCGCCGTGACAACTTAGACTCTCTATCTTAAGATTGCACTAGATGGAAACTACACGAAGCCTTCTTGGTGTGATTTAACTTCCAATAACACATGAAATATGGAATCTCACTTCAAACAAACCGAATCCTAGATTGATTGGTTGTCTGCATACAGTACTCTCATGGAAGCTGGAGGCCTGCTTAACATTCCTTATCCCACAAGCGCCATTCACCTTCAACTTTGAAGTTGCCAGCAGGCTTTAGCTCCCTGATGTGCTTGTAGTAGAGAAGACAAGTACCGGTGCTTCCACCATCGTGGGCATAAGAACGGCATGTAGTACCGTCTCCAACAGCGGCACATCCGGCCTTACAGGTCGCCAAATCAGTCTTCAGGCGTCGGGAGAAGTGACCTGGATCAGCTTTTCCCAAGATGCCACACTGGATACAGCTAGATCCCGAAGATCCTAAGCCTGAGGTAGCGGTTGCCTTTGCACTCGGCTAGCTCAGATTTGAGCGAGGCTTCGCGCGCAAGGCAGGCTTCCTTGGCCTCTGCATCGGTCTCGGCAAAAGGATCAGGTTCAACGAAAGGGTCCTCAATCTCGACCTTGATCATGTAGATAACATCCTTTCTGTCGTGATCTTTTCCATCCGGTTTGGCAACGATGCATTTCTTAGAGGGCGGGTGGTAGGAGCAGACTTCAACGCCAGCAGCCTCACAAAGGGCGGCGCAATTCTTGGCCGAGGCGATTCTTTCGTGGGTATTGCCAGCACTGTACACGTTGCACCTGTGCTCCACGACATAGTCTGGGGCAATGGTCTCACGGTGCTTCAAAGCACTCAGCGGTAACTTGAGAAGCGCCAAGAAGGGCGAGACTGTAAGCGACCGGACGCTTTCATGGTGATATTTGTTTGATAGAGTTAAAAGTAATAGAAGGAGTATGGAAATTGGATCTGATGATTGAAGAAATGATTGTGAGTTGATGAGAAAGAAAGTACTAAAGGATGAAGAGCTTGGGTTCTTATGCTTGGTTGTTCTCTCTTTCGCTACAGCTTTGTTGTCTCTTTGCCAGAACTCATCCAAAACAAAATATTTTCGTTGTATTAACTTTCATGTGCTACCAACATCAACACTTTCATCTCTAGCTGCAGATCAAGAGAGCACCTAGTGGCAGATAACCCCTAGTCTTAAAGTTCTAACAACCGCGTGATAGACGGCCTGAAGCCGGCTTCCCGATGGGTGCGTATTCTATAGAAACAACTGGATAAGTCCCAATGCCTTCATGCCTTCCCCTCTGTGTTGGTCGAGAGCGGTATGGAGTTGAGATCGGTTTAGTACTTTGGCGCATAGTGGGTAGCATGAGCCTTGCTGACAATTGGGGAAGAGATATCGGCCATATCTCTTGGTGTCACCACAAAGCCTTGGAAGCATGCAGGGAGGCGAACAAACTCGAAAACCCGGACTCAGCTGAGTGAGGGGATCAAGCCTAATGTCACATGCATATTCTAGCTACATAACAGTTATGATACTCCTCCCCTTTCTGAGTTATGGCTTGAAATCAGCTTGTCTGTTGTCCAATCGATCTGTTGGACACTGATACACGTGGCAATAATTTTCAGCCCTGACGTAGATCAATGCACGACTGACTAGATTGAGATTGCCGATTCAGACGGAGCGAATCGGATGGCAAATTTAGACACGGGATTTACGCGGGAAGGGGATCAAAGACATGCATTTCTCCGTCAGCCACTTAGAAGCAGCGGGGGAGGAGGCAACGCGGGTTGGTCCATCGCGCCATCGCGATCCAGCCATAACTTGACTATACTTGTTGCGAAGTAATCAAACACTGGTGTTTCCGCGAACCAAGGCCAGTAGTTGACCCGGCGGGTATGGTCTGGGGTCGGGTATGGAGCTGTTTTCTGCACGTTTTGGTAGGCATTTGATATGACTTTTGCCCCCTTGAAGAACCTCATATTCACTGCCTGGAGTCTTCCCATGGAGCCAATCTGAGTTCTTGTACGCCGAATGCTGTCAAGTTGTCTCATAGACTTCTCCTGGACTCACTCGTGTCTTGCCTTATGCTCAGGGTGAGTAGACCTAGGACACACATCAATGGGAAACCTCAATCAGGTAAGAAAAAGACAACACTCGTGATCCAAGTAGATTTGCAACGCGGAAACATTTCAGAGCGTGACCCCCGCTCGCAACAGTGATATCCTGCTCGTCACATTTTCGCGGCGATGATCTGACCTGAGCGTGGAGAATTGGCGTGTGATGAAGAAAACGTGGGATATAGTCAGGGTTTCAATTACCGAGGTTACAAAAGCATACCTTGACACCGCAAGTTCCAAGTTTGCTTGTTGTGTGATGAGTAGCGTTGTGACTACGGTGAGTTGTCGCGTTATGATCTGACCTCTCACCTCATCTCACCTCACCTCGGCATGCAGGTGAGGACGCGCGGCGCGGGACTGCATAAAACCCTGATCCGAAGTTCGGAGCAAATTGCAATTGCACTAAAAATTGTTGGTTGTCAACTCCATTAGTGTTAATGCCACCAAATATAGTTTTTATCGTGTTATATTCCGTGGGGAGACAAGTCTCTTCCGTAGAGGCTCTTTTCATCCCGCGCGCTAGCATTGGTTATGCTGCTGCCTACAGGGGACGGTACCTGAGTTGACCGCTCATTCAGGCCTGCTCAGGGACCTCAGCTTACCCCTGCTTCTTCAGCTCAGGGACATGCATGAGATGGACGGGCAGGTCATGGGACCTATCGCGTTGAGAGCCGCGACCATGAGGCTGACATGGATAAAGTAGTCACCTGGACATCACGACTTTTTTTTCTCTACCCCAAAGAAACTATACCCCACGATATTTGGCTTGACCTTCAAGGTGCGGGTGACCTGAGCCCTGAGCTTGTTTTGAGGTATCCACTGTAGCTTTAGCTATCAATCCCCCGATAACAGCGTTGATAAGCAGCAATGATGCAAGTTTTTCTGCCGATGACGGCGTGTCATGTTGATCAAACTCACTCTGCAGTGTCAGCGCAGTGAGTGCAGTGCTACACAGTGAGGTTGCAATATCAGGGCAGACATACATAAAACAAAGAAAAAAATATGCCGAAAATCTCTTTCATCATTCGCCACTGAAGAATTGAGAGGGACAGGCAGCAAGATTTGGGATTGAATCAAGCATTGATGTGATAAGCCGATAAAAGCTAAACTATGGGGCTCTTTAACGTCACAGGCCCCATAGCCTGGGCCCTTGACCTCACCAACAAACGCCGGTCTCACCGCGGATCCACGGCTGCTCTCCACTAAGTTTTTAGCCACCAGAAACAAAAAACGACAAAAATCAATTGAGCAAAGAGTCCACCGAACGCGGGCGAAGTTTCGAGTTTTTCGCTGTCCGAATTTATCCCGGTCTCTCCTTATCTTTTATCGAGAAAAGAACAAAACCCGGCGGTCAGCAGCTGCATTTGAGCGGTGACCTCATTCTTCAAAACAACAAAACTTGATCTCTTTGTCCCCTCTTCACATTCATCTTTACATCTTTATCACCCTATCTCACCTCACCTCACCTCAACACCTTGATACCCTCTTCATTCGCATCTCCTCCCTTTCGTCCTCATTCACACAAATCACAACCGCCAAAATGACACAACGCCTAAAGCTCAACAGCAGCAACCTGTCCGTTATTGCGTCACAGCAGGGAGACCAAAAGGTCAAGGTCCCCTCCTACGACCGCAAGTCCCTCAAGGAGGGCATTGTCCACGTCGGAGTCGGTGGTTTCCACAGAGCGCATTTGGCCGTCTACGTAGACAACCTGCTCGAGAAGCACGGTGAGCGTGATTGGGCCATCTGCGGTATCGGCCTGCGACCCAACGATGCTGCTATGCGCGATGTCCTCAACGCCCAAGACCACCTCTACACAGTCATTGAGCGCTCTGCAAAGGGCAGCTTCGCCGATGTCGTCGGCAGCATCAACTCCTTCATTTTCGCCCCCGATGACCGTGAGGCTGTTATCGCAAAGATGGCTCATCCCGATACGCACATTGTTTCTCTCACTATTACTGAGAGTGGCTACTACTACAACGAGAACACCCATCAATTGAAGGACGAGCACCCCGACATTCAGCACGATCTCAAGCCTGAAAACGAGAACGCCCCCATTAGCACTTTCGGCTTCCTCTACGCCGCTCTGGCCAGACGTCACGCTCAGGGTCTCAAGCCCTTCACCGTTCTGTCATGCGATAACATGCAGAAGAACGGAACCATCACCCGCAACATGCTCACATCTTTCGCCAAGTTCCGCAACCCCGAGCTTGCCAAGTGGATCGCTGAGGAGGGAGCTTTCCCCAACGCTATGGTTGACCGCATTACTCCCAGCACCTCTGAGAACGACATCAAGTCGCTTGCAGAGAACTTTGGCATCGAGGATGCTTGGCCCGTTGTCACTGAGCCTTTCATGCAGTGGGTTGTTGAGGACAAGTTCGCCGACGGTCGTCCTCCCTTCGAAAAGGTCGGTGTCCAGGTCGTTCACGATGTGCACGACGTCGAGCAGTTTGAGAAGCACAAGCTCCGTCTCCTCAACGCCAGTCACTCCGCCATGGCTTACCCCGGACAGCTTGCTGGCTTCAAATACGTCCACGAGGTCATGGAGCACCCCATCTACCGCAAGTTTGTCTGGCAGATGATGCAGGAGGAGGTCAAGCCCCTTCTCCCCGAGATCCCCGGCGTCGACATCGACCAGTACTGCAACACCCTGATGGAGCGATTCTCCAACCCCACCATCATGGATCAGATTCCCCGTGTCGCTCTCAATGCCTCCGGCAAGATCCCCCAGTTCATCATGCCATCCATCGCCGAGAACATTTGGGTTACTGGCCCCTTCCGCCGCTTGTGTTTCGTCGCTGGCGCCTGGTTCGTCTACATCAATGGAGTCGACGACAAGGGCAACAAGTTCGAGGTCGACGATCCCATGCGCGAGAAGCTTCAGGCTCTGGCCAAGGAGGGTGGGCCGGATCCCCGCTCTCTCCTCAGCGTCCGAGAGCTGTTCGGTGACGATTTGCGAGGTGACAAGCGCTTCCTGGACGAGGTGACCAAGGCCATGGAGCTCATCACCAAGGATGGCGTGATGGAGACCATCCCCAAGTATGTCAACTAAGAAATATTGGCGGCGTTACCTATAGACTTGTTCTGGGAAGGGAAAACTACAGCGAAGCGATGATGATGATCGGTTAATGAATGATTTGGGATGGTGAGCTAGGACGGGCACACCTCAGATAGACATCAAGGGCAGATGCCCAAAAAGTTTTAATGATTATGCCATGATTTGATGAATACTTGTTCCATCTCACTGTGACCCTGTCGTGATGATATTGCAATGTCTGCTGACGCATTCAAGGTAACGTAGCACATGGTACGGCCATCTTCGACTCAGTCATCGTTCATCTCATCAATGCGTCGTGTATGGCCACGTCTGGCTACATCACATGCCCAGGCAGGATTTCATATACCTTTCTCGGTCTCCTCACGAGTGATGTACCAATATCAACTCTTCTCATAGCGATAGCCTACCGGAGTAAGTGGGAGCCAAGGTCAGGTCTCATGGAGCCATCAAGATGAGATATAGCTCGATAATCATTTGAAATTGACACTCACCCTAACTAACGGATTGAAGTCACAAGCAATACAAAACCGGAAACGGAAACGTAGATTAGCACCATTTTTGTGATTGAAAAGATCTTAGGATCGTGCGTAGTGTTATAAGATGTTTATTTCTTGACTTCAGTTGAGCAAGTTGACGTTGAACGATCGGTCGAGATGAGCGTTCTCTTTCCGGTCGACTGACGTGATCGATGGAAAACGAGAAAGGTGAAATTTACGATAAATGGCTGAACTTATGAGACAAAAGAGTTAGAAGAATGATCATTGCTTCGATATAGCATGGGGGAGCCTTGTTTGCCACATGAACAGACATCAAGTCTACCCAAGACCGTACATACTCTCACCACAATACTAAGTGCCAGATGAGCTACACTGGCATCGTAGTATTGCATACGTACAAGGACATGCTACTCACTCTGCTGAATTTTACGCCACGTGCGGAGCAAATGTCCTCGTGGTCATATTTGTGCAACGCGTTAATTCATTATTCACTTAACATGTCACAGAAGCATCATTGATAGAGGCAAAAGATCATCATGAACGTGAATGCAAAGGTCGTCATTGCGTGAAGACAAGTATATACATATTGTCTGGTAAACCAAATAATTCGCATAAAAAAACGCGAATGGTTTATTCAAGAAGCGAAAGTGAGTTCATAGCCCTGGTGAGTAGCTCTCATAACTTAGAGAGAGCAAGATACATCAAAAAAATCGCTGCCAGCTACTCCGACCCTAAGCATCCGTCCATATCGGCGTTGACATTTAGTAAGGCTTGTCACCGATCCTGAAGAAATATTAGCGAGTGCAACAATAACAGTAGAAGGATATGGGAACTTACATGTTACCAGGCTTCTGGTAGCGGGCGACAACCCAAGAGGCGCCGCTGCTGTCCTTGGCAACGGCCATGCCGACCTTGGTGGTGGTCTTCCAGACGCACTGGGTGTAGTGACCGAAAGACTGGTAGTTGGAGCCGGAGATAGCCTCGCCGTTGTACTGGCTCTTCTCGCTAAGGAAAGCCTCAACAGCAGAAGCAAAGGGGTTGGAGCCGCTGCCCATGTACAGGTTCTCGCCATCGTCACCTCCAGAGTGCTGAAGGCTGCCGGTCTGAGCGAGATGGTCGGCCCACTCCTGGGCACCGGAGGCAAGAGAGTCGTCCCAAGTGAGAGGCTCGTTACCGACAGCCTTGCGGGCCTCGTTATGGAGGTCGAGAGCCTTCTGCTTATCAGAGTCGAGGTTGGAAGATCCGGAGCCGGAACCGGAGCTGGGCTGAGTGGTAGCGGGCTTCTCCTCCTTGGGCTTCTCGGGCTCAGGCTCGGGAGTAGCGACGTAGGTGGGTCGGGGAGCAGGGTTCTTCTTGGGCTTCTTGACGATGACGGGAGCGGGCTGCTCGGGCTGCTCAGGCTGCTCGGGAACGTAGGTGGCCTGGGGAGCGTTGCCTCCAGCAGTAACGTAGTGAGTGACGTACTCATACTCGGTCACGACCTTGTAGTGCTTGTTGTAGTTGCCGTAGTTGCCGTAGTGAGGAGCGGCCATGGCGCCAGCGGCCATCATGGAGACGATGAAGCTTGAGAAATGCATCTTGTTGAGAGTTTTGTTGTTGTTGTTGTTGGTTAACGTCACCGGGACTGGGTTATAAAAAATTCGAGTTGCTTTAATAAAAAGAACGTGTTAAGGAGTGAAAGAATGAAGAATCCTTCAAGGATAGTGGTTGACCTGTTGAGGAATGAGTGACAAGACTGATTGAGTCTGGAGAGGGAAAGAAACAGAAGATGGGGGGACGGGAATCAAGGTTATAATATAGTTGTACAGCAGTCACTCAGTGTAATGATCTCATTGGATGAGACATCTCACTGATCCCGACAGTTGGTGTGGTGCCATGTGAAAAACGAAATTCGATGCGTGAGCCTGGGCCCTGCCAGCGAACATCGAATTGATTGAAAGAGCGGAGTCTGTGTTTCAAAGGGATGATGCTCCGATGGGCTACTCGATCCAGGGGTAAAAAGACGGGACTAGACTAACTAGACCAGGGGTAAAAGACTTGGGAGGAAAAACCGTTGATGGCCTCAGCTTGCCGAACCAATCAATACTAGCGTTGGTGGCTGACACCCGAGTCTCCGGATGGGATGTTCGGGTTAAGTGTGGGGAGGGATGCCACACTGAAACCCCTCATATCAGTCCTGCAATATTAAATCCTGACCCAGATCTGACCTGCGTGTTTCGTCTTGACGCGGCAATCAGCCATCAAAGAGACGAGATGACATGCCGGGGATTGTTCTAGGACCAGGGACTAAAAGATGCCGGTGCGGTATTTTAACGCCACCAAGCGAGGGCGGCAAAAGGTACTGTAGCGCTCGCCCTCAGCTGTCTGGGGGGAATACGACGGGACGGTATGTGCAGCGTTTAGCGCAGTCTTTGTGATAATGATGAGCGTCAAGGTGCACAAAGCGTATCTGAGACCAGGCCAACATTGTCGTCCAGTCTTGTCGCACAGACATGGGCCATTCTATCGCCCCCCCCGGGTTTTCTTTAATCACGGGCGACGCCTCCCAATATAAAATAAAGTTACAAGTTCGTAATGTGATCCCCTAGTGCAAGGATCACCCGACCAGGGCCAGGATATTTTCAAGATTGATTGAAATCAGCCTTGAAATTTGGCAGTGATGCAAAATACCCTGCCCAACAATTCTCCCCAATCCTTCCCTTAGGTTACTCTTCTTCCTTCCATCTGTAAGAGAGAAAGGGGCCGACGTGGCCGGTCGTGTTTTGTTAAAAAGTTTGCTAGCTTTAGGCTTTCTTGACTCGTTTGTTTCCCCCTCTGTAACAGGCTAACTGCAGCTACTGCAAGGGACGAATGCACCTGTCATTGGTCCACGATGGCCGACACTCCGCCAAACTTGCAATACATGCCACTGTCCGCTCAGTAGAATGTCATCCAACGTAGCCCCAAGGCCCCAAAGGCAAAAAAGGGGTTTCAACGAGAACAACAAACTCCTCAATAATGGATCCCTTTAGCTGTTGAACTTTTTAATGAAACAGCCATCGGTGTTTTGAGTCTCTTTGTCGAACCTCGCGGGTGCAGACCGTCATCGAAACAACGCCACAGCGCTTCTCCCTGACGAGGAGAACCCAATCATCTGCAAGCGCCCTTTGTCTCTCACCGCAGGCGGTCCGTCATAGCACGCACACCTCGTGTGCCCCATGTTTAGGTTTCCTTCCCCGACATTTTTCGTGCAGGTCTCACAGAAGGGATCGGCGAAAGGAAATCTCTCGTCTGCCGATGCTAAAGAATGTTCCTGATGATCGGAAGCTGGCTCTGGCAGTTGGGTTACATTTGCCAAATGATCCGCTTTGGATGGCAGGCAGAGATCCATCCATCCTGGTCCGTGTTGGTTCAGAATTCTGCCCTGTAGTTGCAGGGGCCCTGCTAAGGCTTATTTCCGATAGGATTTATTCTGGCTATGATTCGTCTCGTGTTGATTTGTTCATTTCAGAACCTTGGAACCAGACGCTGTGATTGTGGCTTGTCAAATTTCACTTGTAACAAGAAGTTTCAGCTGCTCTTTTGTTACCAGCTGCAACAAAACCTGGTTGTTTATCCCTCTGGTCTCTGATCGGGTCGCTTTGTTTCCTGTATGCAAGAACTTGGCAAGCGGGGAATGCCAAGTGGTGGGCTACGCGTAAGCAGACCAACTTTGATGAAACAGCAGCGACTCAGTGAAAGAGATGGTTCTTTGAAGATATTTTCAGACAGCAAAGGTCACATGAAAGAAGATCTACAAAGCGCTAATGTCAGTCAGTCAGTCAGTCAGTCGGAAATAATGGACGAGTCTGGGCTTTTTTGCGCACGAACCAGCAATCTTAAACTTCCCGTATTCCTCTGAAACCGCCACATCAGCTGGCCTTCCTAACGAAGCCATGGCTTGCGACTATTGCTTTGTCAGATTGATTAATTTCTGCCGACGCCTCACCTGGCTAGATCCCTGTAGGACGGCATTTACTGAGGACTATACGACATTTACAGGGTAGATTGTTTACATGGGGAAGTTTCGCCGTGAATACCCTCGTGTAGTTGAATTGGTTTGCAGAGGAGTTTATGCGACATGTGAATCTGCCTGATGAACTGCATGGGGTGAACAGATGCAAAATTCTCGAGTTATCAACCAGAAACAAACAAAACATAATAGTTGTCTCACAGTTCAGAACCATGCACGATATTATTCACCATCATCACAAGAAATGCCTTGTTTCGTCAACACTTTCAAAGGGTCTGCAGGGTAGGCCATATTCCATCCAGCCAACGTGGATCGTCAGAATCGCAACGCAATACGAATACTATTCCGCTTTCAAGCCTTATGGCGATTGAGTTGAGCGGCTCATCTAAAATCCAAAGTTAATGTGACCTTGTTGATAGTTTGTGTGACTATTTTGAGCGTTCTTGAAATTAGAAGGTGATATCGCCGTGAAATTAAAACTTCTATACTTGTCTAACAAATTTGTACAGGAGTTTATAGACCAGCAAGACCCTGTCGAGACGCTTTGTTGGAACTGACTGTCTTCTGCCTAGTAATTACAACGCCTGTTTCTCACTCTACGATATAATGGCCGTGTATTGTTATTAACTGTCTGTTTTGCTGGCAGCAAAAGCGATTGAGATACTGCACTAACAGATAGGAATTTGTCAGGGCGCGATAAGAACCGTATCTGTTAGACTACCAGCAGAGTTCTTATCGATAGCATCTTTAATCAGAGCATCCCCAACTGGTGCTGCTTACTATGCCAACCGCATCATTGGCCAAATACTCATTCCGCAATCAGTATAAAGCTAGCCTTCTGCGTCATAATTACGCCGATACCCCCATAAGGTTGAGGTTATCATGCATCTACTGAAGACTTACAAAGCCTGTATCAGAAAAAAGTCGTGTAGTAATCCTTGATATGCATTTAGAGGCTATACGAGCCAAGCCAATGTCACATTTGGGGCTGACAACTGTGAGCAATTTACCGTAGGCGTGATCTGAGACTCAGAGATATGGTACCTTACCGAGTCCTCACAACGTATCAGGCACCATTGGGTCCTTCTGTCTCACGTATCGTATCAATTCATTGCCTAAAAGTTACAAATTCCTATTTTTGTAAGCCAAGACGCTTCTTAGCAAGTTCCGTTCCATCCGGTTTCAAAATGAACCCTCAGGCGGTGGAATCTCCCTTGTCGCAATCCGCGACATTCCTCGTCCTCTCGGCTACAGACAACCCGGATGCCGACAAGACAATCCGATCAACATTGTCTAGCATTGCAGACATCACCAAGAACATCTCAATTCGCCACCAGACTGCCAATCTGTCATGTACTGTTGGTATTGGAAGCTCAGCTTGGGATCGATTGACCTATCTCCCTCGGCCTGCTGAGCTGCACCCTTTCAAAGAGTTTAAGGGATCGAAGCATACTGCTGTGTCGACGCCAGGCGATATATTCTTTCACATTCGCTCAGAGAGAAGAGATATGGCTTTTGAGTTTGAGAGACAGCTCATGGATAGGCTTGGCGATGCTGTAAAGCTTGAAGATGAGACGGTCGGCTTCAGATATTTTGACACGCGTGATGTCCTTGGTTTCGTTGATGGAACAGCCAATCCTGTTGGTCCTGACATCAAGGACTCAGTGCTCGTCACAGCGCAAGATGACTCTGCTGCAGTAGGAGGTAGTTATGTCGTGGTGCAGAAATATCTTCACGATCTCAAAGCATGGAAGACTCTAAAGACAGAACAGCAGGAAGATATTATTGGACGCACAAAGCTGGATAATATTGAGCTTGATGACGCGGAAGAAGGGCAACAGCAGTCCCATAAGAGTCTTGCCACGATTGAAGATGAGGGAGGAAGTGAACATGATATTCTACGAGATAACATGCCCTTCGGATCTCCAGCGCAAGGCGAGTTTGGTACCTATTTCATTGGCTACTCGAAGAAGCTTTGGGTGATTGAGAGGATGCTGGAGCGTATGTTTGTCGGTGTTCCGCCTGGCATGCATGATCGGATTCTTGACTATTCGAAAGCTGTTACAGGCTCGACATTCTTTGTACCCTCGGCTGATGTTCTTGCTGGACTTGACGATGACTGATCTGCCTAGCTTCTGATATATTGATGCATTCCGAATAAACATAGTCAAACCAAGCTATCACATGTCTGTGCAGAGTTTATAACATTATGCATAAAGTTGTGCTGTTAATAATCCCCCAAGTCAAATTTCGTATTGTCATAGGCTCCCTGTGCCACATGCTACTGTACAGTAAACGCACCCTCAGCAACTATCTCGGCCAATCAAATAGTGTATTCGGTCTTGAGACGGGCCGATCGGATTGACCTTTCCACCGAGTCAATAGCGTAGCTTGGTGATGTAATGTCAGACAGATCCCTCGCAATTTCGCTCACAATAACTACGAAACCACGGCGCGTTTTCAATATCTCCTCATTACCAAATCCTTTGCAAATAAGTGATACGATGTCTCATGCTGGGATCACGAAGAACTCACGCCCCAAGAGGAAAAATCGACCTCGGCCTTTGCCGCCCGATGTAACGGCGAGAAACTTGGCGATTGAGAAACAACGCCGTGGAGAGCTTAAAGAAGATTTCCTGGTAAGTTTCAAGACGATGGAGCCACTTCAAGGACTCACTCATTAACTTGCTATCGTAATTAGGAATTGGCAAGCTTGCTCCCAGACCTCGCCAATACAAGACGTCTGTCAAAGGTGCTCATCGTAAATAAGAGCATAGAGCATGTCCGACAGCAGCGAGAACTTTGTATCGCAGCTGCCCAGGATATGCAGGACGTTGTTGATCAGAATTATCAGCTTGTCGCCGAGGTAAATGCTTTACGTGCTCAAATCGGAGGACCTTCGATGCCCCAAGCTCAAGTCAAGCCCATGACCCAAGCTATGACTCAACTAGCCGAAACAAAGAATCACGTCTTTGGAACCTTCCCTGCAGGGTTTGGAGACAATTGGGCGGAGGAATACTCCCAAGTTCAGCATGAGACAACACGTGAAGCGGATCTCTCAACAGGCAATCCTTATGCACCCCCTGTTCAACGAACCGATATCAATGTCACACCAGGCAGTGTACAAAGCAGCATGGGAAGTACTCCAGACTCAATGCCAATCTCAACGTATCAGGAACTGAACATGAACTTCAATATGTGTTTGAATAAGGCGGCTGAACCAAGCTTTCCTTTTCCAGATCTTTTGGGTTCCGGCCAGTCATATCTGAACGACCCGATGCTGATGAATTTATGGACGCAGCAAGCTCTGGATCAGGGGTCGGCTTGGATCGATGCTCTAGGTGCGAATGATATTTCAGCTTTTGTGCAAAGTGGAACAGGGGATAATGGGCTACAGAATTGTATTTAGCGAGAATTACTATCAGCCATAATCAGGAACCAAAGTCAAACGGTAAATCTAGAACTGCTTCAAAGCTTCTTCGATCGCACTCCGACTTTGCAGCTCATTGGTCTTGAATGCCTCAAGAGCTTCGTCCAATCCCCTTTTGGTAACGGGGTCCGCAACGATTGATTTGGTCAATGCTGCTCCATTGTCTGCCAAATAGTCGACTTCGGTAGACGGAAGTCCGGACCAGCCAGGCCCCGCAAGGGGATCACTCTGAGCCAAATGTGCAACCCGTGAGGGAATGCCGGTTTGCATGAGAGACATGTCTCCAGGTGGTGGATTCGCTTCAGCATCCAGCATGGAAAGTTGGAGGATGATATCCTCGGGAATAGTGACATGGTCACATCTAAACTCCGCCATGGCCATGGCTTCTCGAGCAGAAATGAAGCTGAGTAACAATGTCAGCATGAAGCTTTTTCGGTATTTGGAGCTACTAGTGATACGTTACTTACCTTGCAGGCTTGAGTAGCGGCTGTGTCTTGCCAGTCTCTTCACGAAGCCGCTTGTAGACCTCCTGGATCTGGATGATTCTCGGAGACATAGGATGTTCTAGAGCTGGGTCTTCGACATCAGGCCATTGCTCATTGTCGGCATGATACCAGGGAACTATTAAGCAAGTGAGAACCAGGGTAGAGTGAGACAGGAGAGATCGAATCTTACAGTTATAATACGGGCTGATAGACAAGGTTCCCGCCTGGCTGGCAGCGATGGCTTGAACAACCGAGAAAAGAGAGGTGCCCAAAGTGCGGATCCCTTCTTTGAGAAGAATTGGGCTGGCGTTGAGTGCAGGACCCGTGCACGGAATCTTGATACAAATACGATCCTTTGAGATTCCGACCTTCTCGAACTCACGTGCATAGGAACGAGCCTGGGCTACAACCTTCTCAGTGTCGTATGCGTGAAAAGCTGAAGTCTGAAGCAATACACGCCCTTGGATATTCTCCATGTTTTTGGCGCAGAGGAGGGCACTCTGTAGATGACAAGATGAATGATAGTATAATATCAAAGAGGACACATGACTTACAATGCGATCGAGAATAACCTCCCACCCTTCATCCTTACCTTCTTTGACTGTTTTCAAGAACAGCTCGCGGTTCTCAGCGGAGACCATTTGCTCATAGACCAAGCGTTGATTGCTAGTTTGATCATATGGCTTGAATGGTAGAAATCTCTTTGCTTCTTCTGGATCCATACAGTCGATGTCGATCTTGACTACCAAGTCACTGTCAAAATGGCGATATGGGAGGGGAACAGACAGACATACCTTGATCTTGGAGCTTGTCTAGCCAAGTGACTTTAGCCATGATGAGGACAGCTGTTTGGAAAACAGGGAGAGTAAAAAGTTAAAAGCAATGAAAGGCATTTCTTTGGTATGGAACAACAAGAATAAAAAAGCTTTATTTATAGTTGGATCAAAGCTCTGAGAAATTGAGCACTAGCTGCTGACAGGCCTGCGGAAGCTGTCGTAGCAAGCAAAGGCGAGACGCTAATGCGCGCACTGTACAGGTCTCGAGAGTCCAAAGAACCAACCAGAATAGGATTGGCGCACGTTACTGTACAGTAACTCCCTGTACAGCCAACTAGGCAACTGTGCAGTTCTCCAAGAACTTACAAGGATTACACTAGATGACAATGTACGAGAAGTAGGAGCGAAGATACGAGATAAGAGCTTAAGGCCTTGCGTAAACGTCTAAGAAAACGTCTTCCAGGAGTTATTGTGCATGTCACAGTTGTTTGTGGCGAGGTATAAAGGAGGTTTTGACTGACTCTGGCAAGCAAGACTGACGATCAAGCCAGGGCTGATAGCGAGGTACCGAAAAGAACGAATCTTGGTTACTATTCAAGATGATCTTGATAAGCAAAGACATTCTGGAATTGCACGACTAACAGCCCTCTCAACATCTGATTAAAACACGCTGATCCCACCATCTACAAGGATATCTGCCCCCGTTATGTAGCTCCCCGCTTTACTCGCCAACAAGATAACAACACCCGTAAGTTCCTCAGGGTTTCCCATTCGGCCATAGGGAGTTCTCTTCGCCCAAATAGCTCTATGTTCAGCCAGACCATCTCCCTCATTTAGAATAGTATCCATATACCCTGGGCTGATACTATTGACACGAATACCATGAATTGCCCATTCTGCAGCAAGTGAGCTCTTCATAGAAACGATGGCAGCCTTTGCAGCGTTATAGTGAACTTGAGGCTGGGGAAAATTGACTATATGAGCTGATATGCTCGCCATCAGAATGATTGAACCACCGCTTCCTCTGCGTGCGATAGATTTCGCAACAGCCTGCGCTACCAGAAATGCGCCTGTCGTGTTGACGTCAAACATGGTCTTGAATTGCTGCGGACTGATATCTAGAGCATGCGCAGCAAAGGCGATGCCGGCAAAGCAGAGGCAGACATTGATAGGCCCAATAGCTTGCTCTGCATTTGCAACAGCTGCTGCAACGGACTCGGGGTCGGTTACATCAACCTTTGTAAACGTGATCTTGGCTTCAGGAAAATCGGCTTGAAGGCTATTGACTGTCTTTTGGCCAGCATCTGGATGCAAGTCAAAAATAGCTAGTCCTTGGAGTCCGTGTTCAAGCAGGGCGCGGCAGGCGACAGAGCCAATATCCCCAGCACCTCCAGTGACAATGGCATTTCCCGTGACAGCGAATCGAGCTCGTACTCGATCTAGAGTCGTGTTATTGGAGCGATCATGCTCTGATGGAGATGTTTTGGAGTTGGCTGAGCCGTCACTCAATTCCATTGACGGTGGAGCGCGGAACTTGAGCTCAGACCGTGCGACAGACATTTTGTTCAAAATTAAATTGACAGTGATGAAGCTACAGGATAAACAATGAGGATGAGCTGGTTGGTAACAGTCAGTGATGAACACAAGAGTAAAGAGACGTCAAAGTATTTCTTATATCGATGACTTCGCACCAGTCTTGACCAAGAGACTTGCCGATGTCGTAAGCTGGTACTGCACAGTAACCTCGCCGATCAGTGGAGCTTTCCCGCTTCTCAGCCAATGAAACCGGTCAATACGGGTTACTGTACAGTAACTGCATTAGTGCTCACGCTCACGGTCGCCTGTGCAGAGGGGATCGATTTACGGCAATTCGCCAATCCGACCAACAGTGTCCGGATAAGCAGTCTGTACCAGAAAGAGGACACTGGTAACTGATTATGATAGGTAATGCCTCAAATAGTGGTAGAGTGGTCAATACAAATGAGAATTGTTATCTAGCAGTCTAGGACATACATTCCTTCAATGTACCTCTACAGGCACGATTTGATCGAAAGCTGGTACTTGTCGATACCCATTGTCTGGAGCTTCAATCTATTTGACGAGCTCCCACTCCTCACCATAGCCATCAGACTTGAAAAGATAGGCATTTCCAGCGTTGTCAATCTCTCCCTGCGCGAGAAAGCCCTTCTTGAGATCACTGTAGTACATACGGCCTCCTCGACCGGTCAAGGTAATTTGACCATTGTCATCGACACCGACGTACTTTCGGGGAGAGGGCCCAACAGCACTGATGGAGATAGGGTCTTTGCCAATAAGGACGACCCTGTTCGCATCATTGTCCCGATCTCCGTCAAGGCGGAAGATGAAACGGGTGCGGCCACGCTTAGTAGCGTAGATCAATCCTTCCTTTGCAAACCAGTAGAGCTCTGGGCTGGACTTGGATCGGATGTAGTATCTGCGGTTCATTAGAGATTAATAGTTTTAAAAGAAATCTTTCAGAAAAGACTCACGCTTCATTGCTGACGACATCAGTCCTTGGGGCTTGGGCAAAGGTTGACATGATTCGGGCATCCCGATCATTCAACAGAGTGTACATGACTTTTTTGTCAAAAGACGGGGCAAGACCCCATCCATTAGCACCGGCGTTGAAGGAGTAGAAGTCTGGAGCCAGACGCTTTACATGGTCGAATTTAGCGGAAGCCTCGCGCCACCACTCATCAATGGTGTCAGCATCGGGAGCCGCAATGAGGTATCGGTAGTTAGGCTCCGCAGGTTGCTATATGTTCAAGTCAGAATCCCAGGTGTTGTTGATAGAGCGACTATTGAAGTCATAGAGACCTACATATTTGATAAGGGCGTAGTAGACCATGGTGGGCTTTGGAAGTTGATTTGAAGCTTCTAGGCTGTAAGTTCTTAAGATTGATGATGAGATGGAGGTTAAGCTGAGTATGCTTTACAATCTAGAGCCAGTAGACCCTCTTTATACGAAATCTCGGGGTCAAGTAAGTACCTCAGGTTTTCTCAAAAATGACCACAACCTTTGTCACTACTGAGCACCATAGCTGGTCATTGCTACGATAATGCGGCGTCCCATGAAATAACGCCCTCTCAATCTCTTTTCAAGACACTTCATCATCATTTCCTAGCGCTTACCGTTGTCTCAAACTATTCAACACAAGTCTTGTCTCAACATTTATCGAAAAAGGAATCTCCGCATGAAAAATGGCTGGCTGAAAGCCCCGGAACTGCTGCAAAAATGAGTCAATTCCAATGATTGTGGAACATTTGTACGTCCGGAGGATTCTGTCGGCATTCGTCTAGTAAATGCCGACGTCAGTTTGAAGCTCGTCTGCCAATCTTATCTCAGATGGGATAGAAGGGACACGGGACGATCGATTTGTCTGACAGCTACATTGATCTGCGTCACATGCCAGTTCGTCGCCAAAAGAAAGCATAGCGAGATGCGAGTACATTACTGCCAAAATCTGCAGTCGAAGGCTGGTGATAGTGACGAAGCCATCAGAATCAGATCTTATTTCTCTTTTCTCAAACACGCTCACTGCAGCCTGGTCTCGCAAATTGGCCAATACGAGACTTTAGAACAGATATGCTGTCTGGGAGATCCCTGTACGAGCAGTTCAGCTGAGATCGCTATCATGCAAGGACGGAAATGGCCAGAAGTAGCCTGGCGAAGTTAGATAGCAGCTGCACGAGAGAGAATCGGGGAGCGAAATTCGGAAGTCTATTGGCCCGAGAGAAGATATGATCAACAGAGATCTCAGAGATTGACTTTGAGGAAACGGCGTCTTCTGCAAGTTGGGAATGGTGTGTCTCAGGCAAGTCCCTTCCGTCGCTAGGCTCGATGGCCCGTTCCGAGTTGGGCACCGATCATCTGCAAGTCCAAAACTTGAGACATACTAAAGGGAGGACTAAACTGCATAATTACATATCAAGATAATATTAGCGAGACAAAAGTCCACTCGGGACGGCAGACGATCGTTCAAGACATTCAGCTGAACTGCTGAAGGACTCAGATGCGATTCAAATACGCATATCCTTGCACAAAGTCATGCAGAAAACTAATGTGATTCGCTAGTCAGATCTTCTAAAGAAGAAAGGGCTGACACCAGAAGGGATGCAACGTAAGCTCTAGGTAGGCAAGGTGACACCTTGTTTGTAATGATGGGCTCAGCGTCCGACTCCCCGGACCAAGTCTTTAGCCCATCGAAACTGCTCAATTGACTTCATCCTATGAGCTTCATTTTAATGTGCTTGTTTTAAAGTTGCTTGAGGCCTCCTGTCTCGGACGAGAAGCTCTTGACATCCCGCAAGCTACCCAGGGAGGCTCAGCCACTAGACTAGGTATCAGGGATCAATCAACAAGAAGACAGCACCAGGCGGTTGGCATCCATTGAATTGTGAGATAATGACTGCTCTAACGCTTAGGGGGTCAATCACTCCTCGGGGTGACTTGAATCCCTGAATCATAGCAAGAATAACTTGTCAAAGAGCATGCTAAGTTTTCCCTAGATCATGCTAAAGTATTCTAAACTTATCTAACTCCTGAGAACATTTATTACTTAGTTTCGAAGCGTTAGGGTCTCCAATACCCCTTTGGCAGTATAATTAATGCCGAGGTTAATAATTTGATAGTCTCATCCCCGCATCCTAAGAGTGTAGCTCAGAGACAATCTCTTCTCAAAAGGGATAGTTGTAAATCATGCCAGCCACCGACCAGCACGAGTAAGATGAAAATTTCCCTTTTTGAGCGAAACTCCAGTTATAAGCCAAAACAACAAATTCCAATCTCGGATCAGCGACATCTGAAGAGCACCGATGATTTACGGGCAAGAATGTTTGCTGTCGTGGCGCTGAGTTGGGCTGTGAATCTGCCAAGAGCGCAGTGCTGTCACAGAAAGGGAAGAGGTTGAAGTGAGAGACTCAAGGTAAGATCGAAAACGACCGACGTAGACATGAAGATTTGCAGATAAAAGAGCACATCATTCGCACCCAGAATTCGCAATCATCTCCTCATCACTACATCCTCCTTCACCTTTCTCTTTTGTTCCCAATCATGCATGAGTCATGGAAGACCATCATCGCACTATCCAGCTTCGCGCTGGGTAGTGCAGCAAAGGACGTTCCTTTCGATGCGCGTCTCATGGTTCAGCAAGCTGGTTTGCCTACTGTTCTCAGCAATGGCACCAGCGCACCTCCCCAGCTGGACATCCCAAGCACTCGTCCAGCTCGGTCTATCGACCTGAGCCAGATTGTGCCTGTCCAGGATGCTTCTGGTAACAGCCGCTGCTGCCCCATTGGAACTGTCAATGATGGTACTGGCTGTGTCTTCCCTCACTCGTCTGTTTGCCCTGAGGGTACTCGTCTCGAGGGAAACACTTGCATTAGCGAGAAACCTCCTCAGTGTCCCGATGGCCTGATCTACAATGGTCGTAACTGTATCGGCACTGCGCCTAGCTGCCCTCCTGGCAGTCGATTCAACGGCGACGCTTGCGAGTCCGAGGCTGAACCACGTTGCAACCCGGGCTTCAGGTACCAGGATGGCAACTGTATCTCTCTATCCGAAGCAGGATGTCCTCCCGGATTCACTCTCAAGAACCGTCTTTGTACCTCCAGCACCAAGCCTCAATGCCCTGCTCCTTTCAAGTACGAAGACGGCGGCTGTGTTGACTCCAAGCCCCCGGCATGCCCTCCTGGTTCTAAACTCACCGACGGCAACTGTGTTGGAGAAGCTCCGCCATCTTGCCCTCCTGGTTATACCATCCAAAAGGGAGTCTGCACTCACGAGTCAAAGCCAAGGTGTCCTCCTGGCTCCAACTTTGACGGCACTGCTTGTGTCTCCGACAAGCCCCCATCTTGTGAGCCTGGCTTCTTCAACGGCAAGGTCTGCGAAGACAAGCCTTCTTGCCCTCCTGGCTTCAACCTTGAGGGTCGAGTCTGTGTCTCTGAGAGCAAGGCCAGCTGCCCTGGAGGTACCTACATTGTCTCCGATAAGACTAGTGGGAGGTCAGCTTGCTGCTACAGAAACTTTGACTTTAATGGAGAAACCTGCTTTAAGTCTGTTGACAATGAAGATGACTGCCCTCCCGGAACCCACTATGACAAGGGCCGCTGCTGGATTAGCCCCACGGAAGAGCCAAGCTGCCCTACTGGCGGAAAGTGGAACGGAAAGACCTGTATCGTTCAGTCTGTCCCTCAGTGTCGTGCTGGACAGTATACCAATGGACGATGCATCATCGCCGACAGCCCTCGTTGCCGCCCTGGTGCTGTCTTCAACGGAGAGAACTGTGTCCTTGAAGACCGTGCAGCCTGCCCTCCTGGAAGCGTTCTTAGCGGCAAGCAGTGTATCTCCAGCACTCCTCCCGTCTGCGAGCCCGGACACACCTTGACTGGCGATTACTGTATTTCAGAGGAGCGTCCTCAATGCCCTCGCGGATCTACTGTCGTTGGCCGATACTGCAAGTATCCCGATCTTCCTGTCTGCGAGCGTGGCACCAACCACCATGATAACGACTGCACCTCTTCTGTTACTCCAGAGTGCCCTACCGGAAGCTCTTTCAACGGAGTTTACTGCATTTCTAACGATCGTCCTGTTTGCAGACCTGGATACATCTTCAACGGCGCCACCTGTGTTTCCGAGAAAGACGTTCCAGCCTGTCCCAACAACATGCAGTTCGATGGTACCAATTGTGTTTCCAAGGAGCGACCCATCTGTGGCCCTGGCAAGTCTTTCGATGGTGGTGTCTGCGTCGACCATACCGACCCCCAGTGCCGCCCTGGTCTTGTCTTTGACGGCACCAGCTGTGTTTCTAAGGAACCTCCTCGCTGCGAGCCTGGTACAAGCTGGAATGGAAGCAAGTGTACTTCTGAGAAGAACCCCGGCTGTGCTCCTGGTATGAAGTACAACTCCGAGACTGAGACTTGCGACTCTTCTCAGAAGCCCCGTTGCCCTACTGGAACTGAGCTCCGAGATGACATCTGTATCTCTGTCACCCCTCCTCAGTGCGCTTCTGGCACTATCCGAAAGGGCGGCAAGTGTGTCTCTGTTGAACCTCCCCGTTGCCCTCGAGGTCTTACTCCCAGCGGCGGTCTTTGCATCTCAACCAAGCTGCCTGAGTGTGGCGAGGGCACTATCTTCGATGGCAAGCGATGTGTCATTGGCAAGACCGATGAATGTTATACTCTGCACACCTGCCCTCCTGTTGGCGCTCCTGGACTCCCTTCTCTGGCTCACAACTAAATATTATTTCCTTAAACCACCTATGTATCAGTAGTACGAGTCTCAACTCACAAATTGACAACTTTCTTTCTCTCAGTCCTTTTATATGTAGTTGTGATTTGCTTATCTTTACCGATATTGTCAGTTTCCTAGCCTTCCAGAAGCCCAGGATATTAATCTGTTTCAAAAAGTTATATCAGTTTAGGGAGAGGGGAAAACTTGTATAAGTAACAGAAAAGCTTGGGTAAGTTTAGGATAATTTAAGGCAAACTTAGAAGAGTCTTTGATTAGTTTATTTTTGTACCACTGGTCTAAGACCTTGAATCTTCTGACATCCTAAAGCAGACTATCTATTGTCATTATAAATTGAGAAAGCATTGTAATAACATATCTAGCTTATTGTGTAGAATCCTGAAGGATAAGAGTGAACTTAGAGATATTGGGAGACAATTTCAATATATATATAAATATCAGTAGATGGTATTGATTTTGCACTATTTAGATATCCTATTCAAATATCCTCCAGGATAAATTCCTTGCATTTAAGCACCATTGCCGTTGTAAGCCACGCTATTGGGACTTCCGCTGAGGGTACCAGTGATCTTTCCAGTGGTGGCAAGAGACTTGATACGGTTGCTAACGGCGGCGGGAGTGGTAAGACCCTCGAGAACCTGGAGGTAGAGAGCAAGACCAGCAACATGAGGGCAAGCCATGGAGGTACCGCTGATGGTGTTGGTAGCAGAGTTAGAGCCGATCCAGGTGGAAAGGATGCTGACACCAGGGCCGAAAACATCGACACCAGCTCCGTAGTTGGTGAAAGAGGCAGGGCGCCAGCTGGAGTCAATGGCAGCAACGGTCAAAGCATTGGGAACGTTGGCAGGAGACTGGCCAGAGACGGGAAGAGGACGGCCGTTGTCGTCACCGTTACCGGCGGCAACAACAGAGAGAACACCAGAGTTGTAGGCAGCGTTGATGGCAGAGGTCCAGGTCTGAGAAGCAGGGCCGCCAAGAGACAGGTTGATAACAGAGCGACCAGCACGGCCCTTGGAGGTGATGTCGTTGACAGCCCAGTTGAAACCAGCAAGGATAGTGGAGGTAGAGCCCGTAGCGCCGGCAAAGACCTTGACGGAGATGATGTTGGCCTAGAAATCCAGGTTAGTTCATGAGCCGGAAGTCTGTGCAATAGTCGACTTACCTGCTTGGCAACACCATAGGTAGAACCAGCGATAGTACCAGCAACGTGAGTACCGTGGCCGAGAGTATCCTGGTGAGCACCACCAACAGCGTTGTAACCAAGAGAAGCGCGGCCACCGAAGTTGGTGTGGCTGACCTGGACACCACTGTCAACGACATAAGCGTAAGAGCCAGAGCCGGCAGTGGTATCGTAGATGTAGCTGGTAGAGCCGGAGCTTCGGTGAGAGATAGACCCGAGACCCCATGGGGCACCAGACTGGGTGGTCAGAGCACGGTCAGCAAGCTCGGGCTCAGACTCCTCATAGCTGAGGTACATGGTGTAGTCAGGCTCAACGAAAGCAACCTATGGCATGTTAGTGATTGAATGACTAAGACTAGAAGTTTAAACATACCTCAGGGCTCTTCTTGATCTCAGCAATGGTAGACTTGTCGAACTCGCCAGAGTAAGCGCTCCAGCTGCTGATGTTGAAGGTCTTCTCAACACCAGAAGTGTCGCGCTTGTTGAGGCTGCGACGGTGGACATCGCCAACCCAGTTCAAGTGAGCAGCAACAGAGGAGTCGGAAGCATCAGGCTTGAGGGTGATGATGTACTTGTCGGGAACAGCAGTGAGTTGCTGTCGCTTCTCGGCAGGAGCAGCGAGGACTGCGGGGAGCAGAGCTCCAAGAGCCAGAACGAGACGACGGATGCTAGTCATGATGGACAGAGAGATACAAGAGGAGATGAGGCTGTGTGGATGAGGATAGTGAAGTTGAGTATGGTGGTGATCATTGTGTGTATTTATACACAGATCAACATGAATATGCCTTTAATCGATTGATAATACAATTAGATCCAATCATCCATATCATCAACACCAAGTCTTGCGTGATAGCGTTGAGTTTGGATAGAGAGTATTCAGCTTCCTAAATCGTCACGGCGGCCGAGCTGTCCAAGTAAGGAAAGTGATAATGGCCGAATAGTATCAAGCAAAAGTGCCTATGCCAAGACAGACTTGTAGCGGAGTTAGCCTCGAAATATCTTGGCTAGCTACCTTGTAAGACTATTCTCCTCCTTGATTATGCCGCTGATGATTGGGTTTTGGTATCGAGGTCCATAAATCTAACTCACGGAGTGATTCTTTTGATCAAATCGAGTCATGGAGACGAAAATAGCTCATAAACGTTGGAGAGATGTTTGCTTTCCAGGGTCCAACGGTATGCCAGGGCATGAATGCCGGGGTTCAGGCATGACCGCGGGGTTATATGCTGTCATCAATTCTTATCACCTTCGACCTGCTTTAATCCTTCCCGTTCCTTTTTCTCCTAGCGAGCATCGGCCTCCCCCGCCATCTGTTTTGCTATGACCGCTATCTGCCTCGGGGCCGCTTCTCACAAAGGGAAAGGTGCGCCGGCTCCTTTGGACGGGATGAACCCCCTTGTTAGGGAAAACTTTAGTGTCGATCCGGCAAAGGGAACAATATAGCGCAATAGAATGGGATAGATTGGAGATAGTGCTGAACTGATCGACAGTAGAGGCCTCGTGTGACCCTAGTACGGATACCCCTGGACCTAATCCTCTTTCTAATGAGCTCGCGTGATTCGGACACATTACCCATACGGGAATATCCAGAGGTTCTTATGTTTGCACTAGAGAGTATGCTTAGTTTATGCATGCGAGATACCTGGTTAGCGCTCAGCTAGTGGACAGGGGTATCGCTGATTCCGCGAATCAAGACCTGAAGCTTGATCACTATCTCGGTATCGGGGACTAGTGCGATGTCGACCACGGAAGTGCAAATAAAGTGTACGCGATAGGCAGTTTAATTGGAGTGCCAGATAAGCTTGCCTATGGTCTTGGCTTCTAGCGAGCTTCTCAAATCGGGTATATGTGAGGACATAATACGAGAGAGATCGTCGGTCCGGGATTTGTTGGCGTAACTTGGCATTCACCGCTTTGACCTACTTACGAGTGACTCAGGATAGTACGAGTGTCGATCTTATCTCGAGTTAATGAGGGATATTCAATCTCAGAACTAAGTCTATTTATTCAGTATAAAGAAAGTAGTAAATTGGATGCCTCTTCCTTTCTATGCATTTCTCCCTTCTCAATACCCAAGCCAGGCTAGTCCACAAATACCCGCCGTTCCACTTTGATGGGAAGGGGTCCAGGGTTCGAATTGAATCGATCATAGATGACGAAGTCCATTGCCTCATTCGCCAAGGACATGTTGTATCTTCGTACCAGGGTCGATATCAGTATCTGCAGTTCAACAATGGCAATGTGCCTGCCAAGGCATTGTCGAGGTCCCTGACTAAATACGATGTAGTACCTTCTGAGATTGGACAATTGATCGGGATCAAACCACCGGTCCGGATCGAAATCATCAGGGTTCTTATATAGTTTCCTGTTTCGATGAATAGTCCATGGTGAAACCGCAACGGTCGTCCCTTGTTTGATGTGATGGCCCGCAATAATTGCACCTTCGGAGGAAACCACCAGACGTTGTAAAGCGTACGCAATTGGGGGCCGGAGTCTCAATGCCTCATCTATACATGCTCTCAAATATGCAAGGTCTTTGACAGAGTGGTACGGGATGATTCCATCATGATCCGGCCCTAGTCTGACGTCGAGTTCGGCTCGTACTATCTCCAAGCATTTTGGATTTGAAAGGAGAAAATATAGGATACTAGAAAGGGCTGCAGCCGTAGTTTCGCTTCCAGCATTCATGAAAACGATGGACTCGGCTAAAAGTCTCTGAAATGAGAGGTCACGATCTTTACCATCGCGATTTGTCAGAATCTTGCTCATGAAGTCTTGTTGAGGGCGATTTGGTGTGCCATTGCCCAGCCTCTGAGTTGATGATTAGTTAGAATCTCAAGGAAAAAAAGCCGGTATTAGAATTTACCTTTTCTAGCTGATCAATGCAAATGTTGCCAAAGTCTTCAATACCTTGAACACCGGTTACTCGTCTCTGCCAATTCGAGAATTTGAAAATAAATTTGACAAGTTGAACGCTTCGGATACTGGAAAGTTGAGCCAAAGTGGTTGATAACCTTGTTCCTCGATGTAGGGTATCGATTGTACTTGAGATAGCATATTCCCGTCTGTCAGGAGATTTCACTGTTATCGCATCACAGCCGCGAGATAGAAAGCCCATTGGGAGGCCAAAAGCCATATCGCCAATAACATCTAGGGTAAAGTAATTGAACCTGTTGCGTGGTTAGCGATACGAGGTCCAAGTAGAATATTTACCTACCATCGCCGAATATCCAACGCCTGACTGTTTCTGTTTCCGGCTGCGACACTATCCAAGTGATCAATCAATTTCTGAAAGTTCTGTCTGATTACGGGCTCCATATCCGTGACAGTTTTGAGAGCGAATGAGTTAGATAGGTACTTCCTTCGTTGAGAATGGTCCCCATGATCAATGACGTTGACTATATCGCGCTCTTTACCAGCAATTTTATCGTAGAATGTGTCTTTCACAAGCTTTCGAGCCGTAGAATGCCCATAGAGGTCTGGTACGGCTTCGGGAATGTTGAATATGATGAGACTGGGCGCAATTCGAATGACATCACCAAGCTTCTCATGCTGATGATGGATGCTTCTGGATCGCCGCTGGAACCATGTTTCCTTGAGGATCCAGAACTGAGTTGTTGCAGCGAGGAAGCTAGGGGCTGGATACTTCCTCAGGTCCAGAGGGTCAAGGAGATAGTTAAGGAAAGGCTTTGAGATGAGATATGCTAGTAACGCAACAAGAACAAGATACACTAAGCCTTCTGCGTTCATTGGAGGTGTAGTCATGGTGAGAGCTTTATGAAATACGGAGAGAACTGCATCCCTATTTTCAACTGACTTTTAAGAGATATTTATATTCAAGGAATATGTATCTCAACAATTTTCGGACAGAATTCCTCGTGAGAGTAATTTACATCTACCATTGCGTTCTACTGCTCGGATAGTGGCAATCGTAGACCAACCATCACTCAATCTTCGATCAAAATTGCCTCTTCTGGAATTTAGAATGATCTCAGCCTCTTTTGAACCGCCATTGGCTAAATGTCGTCGAAATACAGTTTGTGGCGCTGTGCAGGTGCTGAGTGTCAAATCATCTGCGATGCGATATGGGCTCGGATAGAAACCCCCAAAAGGGAACTTTAGTAGTGCTGCACCCCGCATGCGTGGTCCCTAGCGTAGGCAGCCACATAAAAATCCCCTCGAGCAGAATTTCCTCTATGGGATCTCAAATTCTCGAGCATATTTTCCCAATCTTACCCATGAAAACGCTTTCATCTTGCTGCTTAGCATTCTTCACGAGACGGTCGCAATATGGGTCGAAGGTCACTACACACAGCCTGGTACACTAAATACCCTTCTCATCGCCTATCGAGCCTCAGTTAAACTGACGCGAATCACAGTCAGACATGTCAAGATCGTCATTTGAAATGCAAGTCCCGCCTCGATGTCAAAATGTATTATTGAGGTCATTCTAACCCGACCTGCGACAGGTAATCCAACTAGCTTACCGTGCTTGAACTGTACAAAATCAAGGAGAGAATGCAACCCAGGATCATTCTTCTTATTTCGCCCGGGGATCAAGTCCAGGACTCCCAAGGCCAGAGGCACAGTTCGCCGAAATAGAAAGGTAGCAGTCTCACTCACGGATAAAACTTCCGAGAATCTACAGACATACTTGTCTCCAGACGATGCCTTGAATCCCCAATCCGCTTCACCAAGAGAACCGCAAGTTCAGGTATCGGCTCCTGCAGGAAGATCTGTGTTGGAGTCAGCCAACAACGACTGCGTCTCTCAGATCCCCGTCCCCAACCCACTTAGTATTAGCGAACTTCTCTGTAGCGAGAGTAGTACTGCACTAGCTTTCGGGAACGGCAGCACACCGCTTCCTGCTGTCAAGCTTGGATCACTCTATCTTGATCCACCGATCAGCCAAATAATCGACCATCGCGGTGCTGAACTACTGCTTTATTTCAAGAAGGTCATAGCGCAACCCTGGGTGAGTCTATGTCCGTCTCACGTTACCATTCTTGACCATCTAATCACGACCGTACAGTTCGAGGTTACTGATTCAGACTTTACCAATGAAGCTCTCCGTCGAGCCCCATCATGTCCTCTGCTGCTTTTCTCATTACTCGCTGTCTCCAGTAGTCACAAGAGTCGTTTCTTGGATGACCCGGCCGTCTCAGAAGACTATGCGAGATATGGAGAAGAGTACCACGAGAAATGTATTAGCTTGCTACTGCCTATGCTCAATGACAGTGAGAGCATCACAGACGGTGCATTTCTAGCATGCTCTACCATCCTCCGTTGGTATGAAGAGCTCAGTGGTAAGTAATTACTATTGTGAGATGCTCATTGCCTAATTTCTGAAGCACCGATTCATGGCAGAGATGATGCAAGACATTTATTAGGGGGATATGCATCGGTAGCCGAGTCCTTCAAACAAGATCTTCCTTGGGAAGGGTTTCGGCGAGCAGCACTATGGATCCACCTACGACAAGATATTTTCAATGCTGTCATCAACCAACGGGTTCCCAGGACTGATGTTAACCGACTCGGAATTGATCGCAGTATCTCACCTGTCGACGAAGCGACGTGGGCTAAGCGAGCACTTTGTCTTGAGGCCGAGGTTGTCGACTACTGCTTCGGGCACGAGGCATCCTCGAACCAGAAGTATCTGTCCCTTAAATCGCAACTGGAGGAGTGGGACAGGCACAAACCGCAAACCTTCACTCCAGTTTTCCATCAGGAGCGTGATCCATTTCAAGGGAGAATGTTTCCCGTTGTTTCCGTACTTTTGGAAAGTTGCGGTATGAAAGATCCTAGAACAGGCACCATTAGCTGATCTGACTATTCATAGTGTTCGGTTTGAGCCATTATTATTTCACAATGCTGATGATGCTTGTTCATGATCCACGTACGCCGAAAGTTGGTGCGCAGTACCTGGAGTCTCAAAAGCAGACAAGAGTAAGTACCAGGTTGTGCAAAAAGTGCTTGAATTATGTCTGACTTTATTCAGACACAAATACTTCATTATTTAAGGCTGTTATGTGGGCTCGCCTGCTCAAGTCCGGTCCCGCCAGCCAGGGGGGTAACCTGCCTCGCTTTATCTCTATGTAAGAAACGAAACGCGAGTGTCTCAATTCCAAGCTAATGTTTCAATTTGGCAGTTGGTGCATGGATCACGGATCAGACAGAACGGAATGCGGCGATACAAGTGCTGAGGAAGATCGACCAAGAAGATGCGTGGCCAACATCGAGTATGCAACGAGAATTAAAGGCTCAGTGGGAAGAGAGTGAATAGCAGAGAAGAAGAAAAGTAGCTGAAACTTGTAGTAAAAAATCTACTGTTATACTCAATATCCAACGTCGGTTTTTCTTCTCGTTGTAAGATACCAAAGGCCTGGTTGAGGTTCGGCATCAGCGAAGCCCCTCGTCTGACCTCTACGTCATCGATCTCACTCGTTTGGTGCTATGGATTCTAGCTAATCTCACTGACCTGTAATAAACATCAACAACAGCAAACAATAAAAATGCCTTCTCTCAATAGCTGGTGGTGGCACTTTCTCGAGAACTATGTCTATGCAGTACCAGAGCCTCCGCCACGCAAACGCAAGAAGCCCATGGAAGTGCTTTGCGTGGGCTTACCCAGGTCTGCGACCGAATCTCTACAGACCGCGCTTCTGAAGCTTGGATATGATCATACCTATCATGGATGGGATATTGTGTACGAGACGCCGAACTATTCTTCCAAATGGGTTCGCTTATGTCGTAAAAAGTGAGTCAATATTTGCTAATGCCCAAAAAAAAAAGAAAAAAATTATTCACGCCGTCGAGATGGTTTGGCTCAAGTGATGGCAACACTACAATTTCCAAAGAAGAGTTTGACGCAATCCTTGGACACTCTGTCGCTGTCACAGATGCAGCAGGCTCAGTGTTTGCTGCTGAACTCATCGCTGCGTACCCTGATGCCAAAGTTGTACTCAACTACCGCCAAGACCTGGATGCGTGGCATGAGAGTGCTGTTAAGACTTTAGTAGGCGTCCACGAGAATTGGGTTCTCTATATGTTATCTTGTCTCGGAAGAGAGCCGTTCTGGGGCTGGCACATTTACGAGCGGTTTATGTGGCCTGGTCTGTTCCGGGCTCTAGACGGTAACATTGAGACAGGTATTGCGAGGAATGGTAAATGGGTTTACAAAGGTAAGACACTCGCGCTTCCTTAGAAGCGCGTAAATAGTTATGAAGGGGATCTGGCTAACCAGCCATATAGAACACTGCAACATGATCCGCGGCCTTGTTCCAAAGCAGAAGCTCCTGGAATGGACTGTTGAGGATGGATGGGAGCCTTTGTGCGAGTTTCTGGATAAACCAGTTCCTGATGAGCCTTTCCCTCACGTCAACAAAGCTTCTGGTTGGGAGGAACATGAAGCCACAGTAACAAAACGATATCTGATAAGTGCCCTATCAGGTGTAGGGCTCTTATCTGCTATTGGGATTGCAATAGGCGCGGTGGTATACATGGCAATGCAGTGAGAACCTGACACTTGAGCCCAAGGGGATTTTTGATGGAACCTCATGTCTCGAGAGTTGTCAATACTGGATTCATTTATCTAGCGTCTTCTGATGAAGCAATTTGAATCGTCAATGCCAGCAGTCGATATGGCTTAGAGAACTATATAACGCTTATCGAACTAACCCCCTTGAACGGCCTAGATTGAATGCTTACAAACTGAAATCGCTGAATTTATCAATGGCCTTACATAATCTTCATTGATTGTTGTCTTGATACTCATAAATCATTGATATGCTCACATAACTAATTTCCAGATACGGTACACCCATGGGAGACCAATCTTCCTCCACGCTATATCTGACAAGACAGTTCTAACGCGAATCCAGTTATGGCCCCGAAGACCGGAGACACCAAACCTGCAGCTATTCAGTTGCGTTCCATCCCTGAGACCTCTGTATATATGAACTTAGAGGGATAGCTATGATCTGATCAAGAGTGCAATTTGCAACCCACACATGGTCTGGGCGGTTGAGAACTCTGGTAGACCTCTGGATTCTGCGGCCCAGAAACATTGAGGAAGCCCACTGCACCCTTGTCAAGTCGAAATATGGAATGATCAACGAGAGTATACGTTCCTGGAACGGCCATCTTTAAGTCGACGATTGTTGATCCACCGCAGGGAACAGAGACGGTCTGGATACTCTTTGATGGGTTGCTGGTCACGCCACCATCTCTATACATATTCTTGAAATGCGAGCCGATGACGTGGAATGAACTGGTCAAGTTGGGCCCTGCGTTGCCGAAGAAGATTCTCACATCGTCCCCAACATGAGCCTTGAGAGGATGGTCTCTTGTCAAAGCAGACTCGCTTCCATTGAATGCAACGACCTGAGGTTCCTCGCGAAGACCATTAGGATAAGAGAATTCGACAATCTCGGATCTCCGACCATCTTCATCAACCTCTGGTGGCTCATGGTAAAACTCGCTCTGCATGACATAATACTCCTTATCCACGGGTGGCAAGTCATTGCCTTCTGGTTGCACGTACATGAGTCCGTACATACCGTTGGCGATGTGAACGGGAACAGGTGCAGCCGCGCAATGGTATACGTAGAGGCCAGGGTAGAGAAGCTTGAAACGACCGACCTTTGTTTCGTTTTCTTCAGCAGTAGTCACAGCTGCACCTCCACCTGGACCGGTAAATGCATGACAGTCAATGTTATGAGGGTTCCCTGCAGGGTCTTTGTTCGTGAGACTCAGCTCCACAACGTCTCCGACTTTGGCGCGAATGAAAGGGCCAGGGACGGTGCCATTGAAGGTCCACTGTTCGTACTTGTACTGGCTGGTCAATTGTGCCAGCTTAGTTGTTGTCACTAGTGGAACTTTGACAAGGGCAGGGTGGTCTCTGGTGATAGATGGAGGGACATTTGGCGCAGTTGTGAGGATTGCGTCTTCTTTGGGGAGCTTTGAGATCAGCAATGTCTCGTCATCAACTGTCTCGAAGATTTTGTGCTTCTGATCCCCTCCAATAGCAGGGACCATGGCAATAGATGACTAGATATGGTTAACTCCACCGAAGACCAATTCAAAAGTCATCACTTACCTCGTCATCTATACAGCACGAAAGCGGCCTTTCCTGATAAGTTGTGGTTTGCTCATCTTCACAACATCCAACCGGCTTCTCTTGGATTACTTCGGACTTTTCGTCCACACAATGAGCGCACTTTGGCTTTTCTGGAGTCAAGCCCATCTTAATTGGTTCGGGACCTCGTTGGTAAAGATAATAGCCAAGGGCAAGCCCGGTTGATACAGCTAGTACTGGAGTGATATGAGCATGGTTAATTCTACTGTTTGGTCTGGTATTTGATGAAAAGGACCTTGCTCCGATTACCGGAGCCTTCCAAACCGGAAACGATAAGTTTCTGATGAGAGCAGTAGAAGCCGCAGCTCTACTGGCAAGAGGAAGAAGTTGGCTGGTTGCTGGAGCAAGGTTCCAGTATGCTGTAACCATGCGAGACATAGTAAAATTTGACGATGTGTAAGTTGTTGGCAATACTGAATAATGTTTGAGGAGGATTTTGAGACCCTCAGTGGTAAGGAGGCCTGTATGGCATCTTTATAGCACGTTTATTAGGCTATAGAATGACTCAACAAGTAGAAATAGAGCGCGGAGATCTAAAGTCTAATGCTTGGTAATATGACAGCTGTTACTGACGCATGATGGGGCGCACTTGGCTTAGTGGTTGACCGTGATTCCATAGCACCGACCACGGGTGAGTCCGAAATGGCACCTGAAAATGTCAACTTGCATTTTTCAATATCAAGACAAGCGTCGTATTCGTTTCCACTGACTTCATCATAGGTAGCTCTGTGTGTTTTACATCAGTCAGTAATTCCCCTTTGTTTACCTACTCTATGCTTTAACTCTGACGGTGAAGTCTGATGATACTTGAAATTTGGAAGAATTAGGGCGAAATGGTGAGTGGCCCGATTGAAAAGGGAATAACTTGGACTTTCCTCGGCTTTGTGGAAAACAGGCCCATTCGTTTTGTGAAGTGGAATGCCTCTAAATCATATCATACGCATCATATCATAATAAGAATAGCGCATCTCCGCGGCTTGACGATATGCCCCTCCAAGCCGAAGTCTAACCATAGAGGGATCCAATCACTAGTCCTTTCTAGCCTCGCCTCCCATAAAAGGATACGGAAATTTACAGCCCTCGCATACTCGGTCTTCTAGGTGCGGGCCGAAACTCTGTCTCCTCGGTGTTGTATAGTCACCTGTTGGGCTTGTCTCTTCTATTCCCGGATGCAGGGCTTCAAAGCTACGACAGGAATTATAGCGAAAGACTTCCTAATTACTCTTGGCATAACCATTCTACACTTGTAGCTTGTGTTCGTTTGAACAAAGAACCCCGAGATTAAGATTAAATATTAATCATAGCAACTGAGCAGAACGACGTATAAATATTCCTGTCACGCAATCCAAGTTCATCCGAGAAGACCGAAACTTGCGGGATCATGGAATATCTCTTCTAAGTTAGACGCAGGATTAGCATTATTGTAAGACATATTGATCTCGCTTGTATTATCGATGCTTCCGGTGCCGGGGAATGAATACACTAGGGAAAGCGCCGCGAAACAGGGCAATGTCTCACCTTTATCAAGAAGTCTATAATACAAGAGGAGACGAAAATAAACATGCAAATAGATACGCTTGTTAAGGTATGTTACATATATAGTAGGACATTAGCACACAAAATCCATAGGAATAAGGTCATCGCCCTCTCAAACAGTTTAGTTATCACATGGAGATCAACAACATATAAAACCCCCTTACATATCAATTATCGATAGCGCAAGGTGTCACTCCTAGGCACCCTTAATATGGATTCCTGCTGAAGAGAGCTTACCAGTTCATAGCACATACCCTCAATGTCTTACGGCTGATAACATGCCAATCATCTCCCCAATGCACAGCTGAAGGAAGCTGAAAATGATAATTGGCTGTACCAAGACAATGACATGTCTGTGTCCCACACAAAACCACCGGGGAGCTTCCGGAGTGGACCGCATTAGTAAATTTCAGCTATCCATCTACAGCTGATCCATTCTTCTTTAGCTTATCAGTGGCGATCCTCATCTTCTGAGGCCATCCACCGCAAACAAGGCAGCCATACATCAACAATTCCAGCATATTGGACTTCTTTGTAGTAACGATGTGTTATATGTCTAAAGCTACTGGTATCTGGCAGTGCCCATCCGTGATATCTTATGGCTGATGTGAGACAGATAGGAGTGGTTAATATAAGTCGATGTCTTCCGTTCAGTATTACTGATTGAGTTTCTGTAATTAATGTCATTGAAAAAGGGAAGATTTCGTGATTTAAAATGACTAGTATCAAAACCGAGTCGCAAAAGAAGCACATCTCCAACATTTGGAGACCAAAAACAAATCTCACACAATGGCGACTCTGGGATGATGACGGCCGCCACACCTGGCACTACCTGGACGATGAAATTGAACGCAAAGAATGGCCACAGAGTAATGCCAACAAGTATTATCTCGACCTCTCTCTCGTACGTGCTATACCATCGTCTATCAGACGTGAGAATGCTAATACGAATTATTCCAGGACCTTCCATCCCTCCATCGATGTACAAGCCCCTCACAAGCCGCTTATAATGGCCTTTGTTTCTTTGAAAAGCTTCAATTGCCCTCAGGGCACTGGGGCTGCGAGAGTGGTGGCCCCATGGTATTTGGCGCCGGAATCATCATCGCATGGTTCGTCACCGAAACACCAATCCCAGATGCCCACAAGACCGAGCTCATAAACTACATCGTTTCATTAGCCGACCCTATTGATGGCGGATGGGGCCTTCACTCAACGGATCAAAGTACTGTATGTGGCACTGTCGTCAATTATGTCGTTCTCCGCATTCTCGGCTTGGATGTCAATGACCCAGTCATCCAAAGAGCTCGTAGCTTTCTTGAACAGAATGGCGGAGCTACGCATTCGACAGTCTGGGGAAAGTTTTGGCTCGCGGTCTTGGGAGTTGTCAATTGGGAAATTGTCAATCCCGTTCCAGCAGAACTTTGGCTTCTTCCAGATTGGGTCCCGTTTGCCCCTTGGCGATTCTACGCAGAAATGCGTCTAGTGTCTCTTCCCATGAGCTACTTGTATTCTAAGAAGCGATCATACCAGGGAAATCCGGAATTCATTGCGGCCCTTAGGCGAGAAGTCCTCACTGAACCTTATGAAAGTATTGATTGGGCAGGCAATTGTGATACCGTGGCACCGGTGGATTGCAAGCTTCCCAAGTCCTCGATACTCAAAGGCATTAATTGGGCATTCGCCAACATCTGGGAGCCTTGGCTCCGTCTTAGACTCTTGAAGAAAAGAGCAGAGACTTGGGTCAGTCAGCAGATTGACATGCAAGACCTCAACACAGATTATGTTGGTATCGCAGCAACAGATGCACCCATGAATACCATCATCTGCTATTTCCGGGATGGACCCGAGTCAGCAAGTTTTAAGCGACACATCGAACGACTGCAAGAGTTTCTATGGGTTACAGTAGATGGTATGCAAATCAATAGTACTAATGGAAGTCAATGCTGGGACACAGCATTCCTCGTTCAAGCAGTATGCCGCTGCGGATTCCAGACGGATGAGAGATGGCGCCCAATGCTACAGAAAGCGCACAGATTTTTGGAACAGCAACAGATACGCAATAATTGTGTTGATCAGGACAAGTGCTACCGGCAGCCTCGCAAAGGTGGCTGGGCCTTCAGTAACAAGCACCAAGGCTATGCGGTTAGTGATTGCATTGCCGAGGCCCTTCGAGCGGTTATTTTGCTTGAAATGACCTCGAACCTATCAAGAATCTTCGATGATCAAAGAATCTTTGACGCGGTAGACACAATGATGCTCTATCAAAACGAAACTGGAGGAGTCTCTGCCTTTGAAGCCAGAAGGGGCAGTAAACTTCTGGAGCTACTCAATATGTCAGAAGTCTTTGGCGACCATATGGTTGAATACGACTATCCCGAGTGCACAACATCATGCGTCACAGCTTTGTGCCTATTTCGACAATATTGGCCTGAGTACAGGGCGACTGATATCGACAGATTCATACAACGAGGGGTTACTTGGATCAAGCAAGATCAGAGGCATGATGGGAGCTGGTATGGAAGTTGGGGCATTTGCTTCACTTACGCCACCATGTTCGCGTTGGAAAGCTTGGCAGCTGTTGGGGAGCACTATAGTTCGAGCCAGCATTCAAAGCGAGCCTGTGACTTTCTCATCTCCAAGCAACGTGAAGATGGAGGCTGGTCCGAGAGCTTCAAGGTAAGATCAGCAATGCATGTACTCCCAGATGTGACGAAACAATATCCTAATAAGTTATAGAGCTGCGAGACAAAGCAATATCACGAGGACCCAAGCGGGTCTCTAGTAGTACAAACTGCCTGGGCTCTAGTCGGTCTGGTAGAAGCACAATACCCTGACCCAGAGCCTTTGGAACGAGGGGCTCGCTTCCTCATGGGTAGACAGCAAGGCAATGGCGAGTGGCTGAAAGAAGCCATTCCTGGTTCATTCCACAACTTTTGCACTTTTTTCCTATCCTAACTATAAGTTCACCTTTACTATCAAAGCTTTGGGGATGCTGGCCGACAGGCTGTCTGACTTGGGATTACCGGGTGCAGGTAGCTGACGCCGCTATTTCGTGATTGAGAGTCATCATTAATTTTTGTTCCGATAGACGCGAGTTGGACTGACGGGGTACCTTGATAAATTTCCCATACTGACAGTTTGACCCCATGATGGCGTTTTCCAATCTCTCTATTTTTGTAGATCTATCTATCCTTCAGCGCCAAGGTATTATCTTGAGGCTATTAGAACAATAAAAAGAACCTATACAAATGTCTACCCAGAGCCCATAATCTAATCTAGTGAGATCTTATCTGTTCAACGTTGTGCTTGTCTCCAAAGCCGGGTGCTCCACCAAGGGAACCAAAAATGTCACCGATGTAATTCTCAGGAGCGATTCCAGCTTCAAACTTTGTAGACCAGCCATCCAAGATTCCTTCTATGACCTTGAGGGCTGTAAGGTAAAGGTTACGAGTCGATGGCCCCAGGCCTCCCTTGTCCATAACAAAGGGCAGTTGATGAGGCTTATCTTCATGTCCCCGGTCGAAGTTAGAGGCAGATCGAATCAGCAGGATTCGCGAAAATTCAACCTTTCCCTGAAGAGCTGCATTCAAGAGACCAGCCAGAAGAGCATTATCCTCCTGAGCTGTCATGGTATACTCACCTTGTCCTGAAGTATAGACTCTAGCAACTCTTTCCATGGCTTCAGATATACGGTGCCCATGCCAGAAAGTATTGGACGACAGAACATCTCCTTCAAGAACGTCGGGCTTTCGCGTTGCCGCGTCGAAAATGCCACCAGGGGAGTTCTTCCATAAAGCTCGGTGCTCAGCAGCCTTTGGTGAGTCTGTAAGTTCTACAGTTTTGGCAACAGAAAGTGCATAGTCTCTCAAGTTGGCGTTGAGCTCGAAAACTTCAGAGCCGTGGACAATACCGGGGAACTGGTCTGGTCTATCTGCTCCCATTGGTACATAACCAGATCCCCATTCTTCCGGGACCTCTCTTGCATCAAACTCAAGCTGAGTGTCAACTTGAACAGCGAATTTTGCAAATGCAACAGAACCAATAGTAGCTCGCTTGGGGTTGACGCCTGCGATGCCTGTCAAGACAAAATATGACTTCGTGAGGTCGAAGAGCGGCGATGTCAAAAGTGCGCTGATAGACAAAGAGGCATTGATAACTGTTTCATGTCAGTAAGAAGCTCTTGAAGTTCTGCTAGATGCTTACGAGCAGTCCCTACTACCAGGAGGGCGACCTCTCCATTCTCAGTCACATGGATCTCCTCATAACCCCTAGCTAGACCTGGAACACGCACTTTGCGAGGGAACTGAAGAGCGCTATCAGGAGAGAGCCAGTTTCGTGATTCTTCGTAGAACTACTAAACATTAGATCAAAGCTGCCGGAGAAACGAAACCTCACTCACCATGGCAATAAGCAGGACTTTGGGCGTTATCTTATCGCCAGTTGGCTGCTGGCCCTGAAACCCTTGCACAGCCGAGCTCTCTGCACTCATTTTTCTTCTTATTTATGGGTAAGATTACAAGTGGCCTTACTGCTTTTGCTGAGGTTTGGAGAGATATTCTTGAGGCAATAAGTTGATTAAGGACAAAGTGACCTCATCTAAGATTGGGTGGGGTCAAGATGGCGTGATCAGCGCAACTAACATTTAGGCTTCAATATCATCCGTCTTATCTACCAACCGAGGCTCATGATCCTCTTATCCCCACTAATCTCAACTCTCTAGGTTGAGATTTGATCGAATAACAAATTAGGTCTCCAAGATCCCATATCGAAACCTGTGTCACCAGAGCCAGTACCATACCGTGATGACCAAGGCGGCAGGCAAAGCCAGTTTTGCGGTGTATACCAGCTGTTCCCTTTGTTTTTGTGATCGAATGCGCATTTGTTCTTCGCAAAACCTCTTTGCTTCCGCAGCAAGCCTTTCTGAGTCGGCCGCTATGTCTACACCAGACCTGGTGCAGATTCGTTCGATCATGGCCGAGACATCTTCTGCTGACGACTCTTGTGAATTTGACTCCCCGATAGCGCTTGACGATTGTGCTATCTTCTGTTGTTCAAGATTTTTATCAACTGGCATGGTGAGGTTGAAGAGAGAAACGGCCTCACGTACCGATTCAATTAGCGCGACAGTATTGAGATAAGAGTATTGTCTTGGTGCCTATTGATCAGGATTTCAGGAGGTGAGGATTAAAGGATTAATTTAAGGATTCCGCATGGTTATGTACGAGATTGTGGATGTCTGCCTAATCTCCAGCCAAGGCAGATTTGTGATTGTACAATCAGCCTCACGGCCCAGGTGGCTTGCTCTGGCCTGTATCACCCTGCAAGCTCAACCAAACCAAACCTCACTGCGCCCTTCGCCTAAAAATGTCTTAACTTACCCAAAAAGTCCAATCCCTGGTACCTGAGAATTTTGAAGGTCTGACAATATTGAGTTTCGGGATCGGAAGCGATTGATGAGGTGGTTTCCAGGCCGAGCCGAGCCGCGGCAATGTCTCTAAGCCCAATGGAGTAGAGGTTCAACTCTGTAAGCAATTCTGTAATGGGTTTGAGGTCCTAAACAAATCTTATTATTGATATAAACTCTAGTTCTTTGAATCAAAAATATCTCAAGGCATAGCTTATAAGAAAAGCTGCCATCCTTGTGACTAATAACTCTCAGTACTCTACTAAGAGAACAGATTAAATTCTCTCTCAGTGCCCTATGCCTATGTCTTCCTTCGACCCATAAAGTCCATAACCTCTAAGCTGCCATGATCAGACACATAAACTTGCTTGTCCCCATCCATGATATTGATTGTGACCAGTCCCGCATACCTCGTGTACCATGTCTCCCACTCCTGGGACGTTGATGGGTAGGGGAAGGACGCGATGACCTGCTGCTGGCCATCAAAGCGAACCTGCGCGAGGCTATCGCCTGCTGACCTTACAAGGTAGATACAATCAGAGCTGATGAGTTTCCCTGTTTCTGGCTGCGCTATCTTGACTCCCTCCAGGCAGACAAGTTGGTCATCCTTGACATTGACCAGAACTTCGTTTCCGCGGACGACGAAGAGCAGGGGCACCTCTCGGCCACCAAATTCTTGGCGGAATCGTACTGAAGCAGACACTATAGAGAGCCCACCAACATCAGCACGGCCCCATAGCCAGTTGTCCAGGATTGTTTCCATCGGGACGTTGCCCCAGTTGTGATCATGGTACGCATTGCCTTCGACCTTGGTCTTGGTGCCATTGACGGTGACCTCTCCGGTGAGATGACCACCAGGGACAGCCACGAACCAGGAGAAGTGACGTCCCTGCACGTCCCATCGGCCTGATCCGGGACGGTATGACGGGGTTGTTCTATTGATCGTCACGTGGAAGCCGAATCCCTCCATCTCATCAGGGTCGACGAAGATTCAGTACTCGCTGAGACCGTTGACGCTGCGGAAGTAGCTCTTTCGGTACTGAAGATCACAATGACCTTTTCCCACTCGGATCTCATCAGGGAGGTTGCTAATGCGCTTATGCAAATCACACAGCTTCTTTCCGTCCTTGGCTATGTTCAGATCGATGAGACCTGTCTTCGGACCGTCACCTTCTGCTCTGTAGAAAAAGACCACCTGAAGGAACCAGCCATCTTGAAGATGTGCGTCGGCGTACCACCATTCCCACTCTCCGCTTTCGGTGCCAGGGCTGCGTAGACCGTCTTCCCAGCTCTCAGGCTGCGTGAAGTTCAACCTAAGCTTTTCCAAGCTCGCGTTATCAGTAAGGAGGCGTCCCTGTGTCAGTTGAGCCATTGTTTTGTTTTGAGTCTGTCGGAAACACTGGACTCTTAGGAAAGAACGAAGTGATACAGATTGAATTGAGTAAAAAGAATAAAGCACAATACTCGACTACCATTTACCTTTATACTTCATCGTATCGTGCAAATAAAGCATCGCTTCATATTTATTCAGATTTTTCTGACTTGCCTACTCTGCAGGGTTACAACAACCGTATGATTTCAGATGGTATCATACCACTAACATCGAGACATATCGAATAGTTTTATTATCAGCTCCACGTGCCAGTTGAGAGTTTCCATAGATAAGGTATCTAGTTAGTCTCGATGTTCTGCGGCTTCCGTAGAAATGATGCTAAAGCCTGCGGTAATTGAGGCAACTTGCAAATCATAGTGGCCTCGAGCTAATAAAAACTACATATATAGATATCTTCGTGGCTCCCGTTTTAACAACTCTCGAGTTAATTCAAGTGTTACTATAGCGCCCTGCAGTAGTGTTTTCTCTTTTCTCTCCTCCATGGACAGTTGGAGTCTGGAGTCTCGGAATTAGAAACGATTGAGTGGAGTTCTCGGCCGAACCGAGCCGCGACTATGACTGTCAGTGTAGGTTACGCGGAGGCTCAACTCCATAAGCCTATTGATATAAAATTGCGTGCGAAACCGGTATTGAAGAAACTCATCGGGAAATCACAATATTGGGTGCGACTGGGGACGATAAAATTCTGTAGGTGATGGTTAGGATGAGAGTGGGGTTGCATCGATGACGATATGATAGCTTGACTGCGTAAGCGGGGCTAGAGAATCGATGAATTGCCTCAAATTTTTGGATCATCAACTAACGGTGCAGTTCTTAGTAGAAAACATTCCCGAATCACAATTCAACCATGTCATCAGAACAACTCAGTGCTGGCTCACTCTTCAGCGTCAATGGCCTTGTCGCGGTCGTGACAGGCGGAGGTTCAGGTTCGTGAACCCCTCAAAGTACTGATAACATCTTGGTCTAACTGATCGTATTCAGGCATTGGACTCATGTTTGTCAAGGCTTTACTCCAAAACGGCGCTTCCAAGGTCTATATTGCTGGTAGAAGGAAGGAAAAGCTGGATGAGGTCACCAGCTCACTGGGTGACAAGGTCGTTGGTGTTCAGTGCGATGTCACCTCCAAATCTGATCTGCAGAACATGGTATCTCATATCGAGAAGGAGACGGGATACGTCAACCTGTTGGTGTGCAACTCTGGCATTGGAGGGCCTCAAGTCAAGCCAATCACACCCGA
Source organism: Fusarium algeriense (assembly GCA_002982035.1). Classification (NCBI taxonomy): domain Eukaryota; kingdom Fungi; phylum Ascomycota; class Sordariomycetes; order Hypocreales; family Nectriaceae; genus Fusarium; species Fusarium algeriense. The sequence goes on along the minus strand of PVPY01000878.1, from coordinate 21,426 downwards.
GACAACCTTGGAAGAATGGGCCAAGTCCAATTTTGACACGGATTTTGGTGATTATGTCAACACTTTCGCCATCAACACGGCGTCCGTCTGGTTCACCAGCATGGCTTTCCTCCCTCTCCTGAAGAAGGGTAATGAGAAGGGCAATGTCGAACAAACTTCGCAAGTCATCGTCACCAGCTCGATTGCCGCATTCAATAAGAAAGCTCCCGGAGGTTGGGCCTACGGACAGTCCAAGGCTGGAGCCGTCCTCGCAGCCAAGCAGCTCGCTGTTGCTCTTCCTCAGTGGAGTATTAGAGCCAATTGCATTGCTCCCGGATGTGAGTTCAGCCGTTTATTCTAGAACAAGCCTCAAACTAACTTCTCGCAGTATTTCCTAGCGAAATGTCAGAGCCAATCGTTAAGATGTACACCGACGAATCAGGACAGCCTGGTGCCGTGCCGACGTCGATGGCACCTCTTCGAAGAATGGGAGATGAGAAGGATATGTCGGGAACGTTTCTGTATCTTGCATCTCGAGCGGGTGGATATTGCAACGGTACTGTTATAGTGGTTGATGGAGGCCGTTTGAGCAACTTTCCTACTACCAACTAAGACAATTCTTGGATTGCTCAGCAAAACACGTATGGCACTAGATTATAAGAGGGTTTCTAAAATTTAGATCTATACATTCCAATACCTATAATGCAGAAAGCCTAGTTACAGTCAGGAATTTGATTGAGCGGGTGCGTACCGTGGTTGGGGTCCCCCAAGGTACCGATCGCAATGGAAATGGCTATGCGTTTCAATTTAAGTTTATTGTACAGTTGGAAATCCATCGCTACGGCATGTCGAAAATGGTAATTGCCCCCTGAGTGGGTTAAAATTGCAGTGAATTTACTCTGTATAGTGATTTGGCTCTGTCGCTACTACCGAGTTCTAAAAGAGCAAAGATCGCGGGGCCTCACAGGCTGGAGCCGGCATTCCGTTCCATGAACTAGGACTTTACCAACATTAGCAGCATAACTGGTCGATCAAGACCAGTGAAACACACTTGCAACACTTGCATAATTAACATATTTCAGCTCGAATAATACGGCAGTTTGATAGAGCTCTTTGACGATATTCACGATACACCGCATTCCAAGCCACCCGACTGCTGCCTTGCGGGATGGGCTAGCCGTGAATCCTCAAACGCCATCTCGGAAGCTATTGGTTGCTTAGTGGGGGTCGCTGAGGTCAGACTGAGCTGGCGGGAGGCCACTTTAGCGGGGACGAAGTGACAATAAAGTTGGGACTTTGAGCTGCGAGTTTTAGTGGAGGCCATCTCCCTTTTTCTGGCACCCGAGTAAAGCTTAGACGCTTCGCCACAGCCTCAGGGGCACTGCTGCCTGCAGTACAGGGGCCTCTGTGCTACAGGGACGGGAAGTGACTCAGCCCGGCAAAGGACCTTGGCATCAATCACGGTGATAATCTTCGTTCACGACAACAAGCGACAATGCAGGCATATGTGAGGTGCCTAGCTAGGGAGGCACGCATCTCGCATGCATTTTGCTATAAGAGTCCCTCGTTTTCCATATCTCAACACCATCTTCATCCACATCAACTTCAATCATCACATCTTCATTCACAATGGCGCGCACTTCACAAATGAGGGCCAAGCGTGGCGGTCGTCGCACCAACAATAACACGCGCAACACACGCAACCACAAAGAAAATGACCTTGAGTACATGGCTCTGAAGCAAGAGGCAGAGCGACGCGAGCGAATTCTTGCTGACCGACGCCGAACTGCTGCCAAGTGGCGCCCCAAGATCCCCGAAGTCCGAAAGGTCAACTTTGAGAACTTTAAGAACAGATTCCAAGACATTGATGAGCCTGATTATGCCATTGATGTTCTGATGTCAGGTACCGGTACCCAGGCTCAGATCCGTCGTGAGCATGGTCTTCGACGCCGTGAGGAGATGGCTCGTCTTCGTCAGAAGTATCTCTATTACCCAGGTGGCGGTGTCATTGAGACACCTCATCGCAAGACCGATGCTTATGAGAAGGCTCGACGTGAGAAGGATTCTCTTCCCACTTCCGACTCTGAGATCCAGCGCATTCGTATCCAGTCCCAGCCCATCCTCGGTCACTTGACAGCTCTCATGAACGACACAGAGAAGCGATCTACACCACGAACATTCATGCGTCCCTTCAAGACTCTGGTCCACTTCCAACCCAAGATGCGAGAGATTCTCGCTACTCTTGAGGACAAGTGGGCTGACTTTGAGGACCTTGGTAGCGAAAGCTCTGAGGTTGTCGATGTCGCTCGGGAGACTGAGACAGAGGCAGAGGTCGCTGAGGAGCCTGCTGAGGATGGTGACGATGTTACCTCTCAAACATCCGAGGCTACAAGCATGGAGTCGGTCGACTCCGATGCCGATGAGGACTACGACAACCTCATGGATAGTCCCGAAGCTCTTCGCGACATGCGATGCTACGTTGACTTTGTTGACAAAGAAGTCTTGCCTCTTTACAACCGCTTTGAGGGCTCAACCGCCGAGCGCGTCAAGTTCGACGATCTCTGGTCCCTCTTCCGTGTCGGCGATCTCATTTATATGCCCTCATCAGGTGAGACCGGTGGACGGTACCATGAAATCTGGCGCGTCTACAAGGTGAAAAGCCCCGAGCCAGAGACTTCCAACACCAACTCTGGTTGGGACTTCTTCGCAGATGAAGAGCAGATTGATGAGGACTCCAAGTTCAAGCTCTCTGCTTACTACATCGACCACGATGGTAACAGCTTTGGTGCTGTCCGACGCAAGTTTGAGATTGAGTCGTTCATCGGTGAGCGATCAATTCAATCACTTGAGGTCTTTCCCATCCGATACCGTCACAACTACCAGCAACTTCTCAGCTCCATGAAAGACCAGGGCCGAAAGTTCATCGATTATTTGGATGATCGTCACCAGCAATACAGCGCCTGGACATTGACCAGAAACCCTCCCTCTGATCGAACGGAGCCTGACGAAGAAATTCTGGAAAACGAGGACTATGAGAAGATGCGACATCCTGAGTTCGTTGAGAGCGATGTCATTGTCGATCTCACAGAGGCGTATCAGAAGATGGGCGACTGGCGCCCACGATTCCATCAGCTGACTGTCAACAAGTCTACTCGATGTGAGGCAAAGGAAGATGAACTGCCAATTCAGCATTGGTTCAATGGAACGCGCCAGAATATGGCCTACTCTCAGAACGAGATCGTCCAGCACTCCGACGGTGTTGAAACCCGTCAACGAAAGGAAAACCTTGCTATTGATGCCTTCCTTCGCGCTCGTGTCAAGGGAAGCCGAACCTTCGAGACAAACCCCAAGGCTCTTGAGCTTCGCGACGAAGATCTTGTTCTTCTCCCCAAGCGCATGTTTGCTTATGCCCTGCGCGAGCGTCGCTTCTTACCTATTGATCTCAATTTTCTCAAGCCCGTGCGACGCGAGCCCGGTGTCTTTGAGAACCTTCGCATTCAGAGCGATTACAAGGATGTCGTTCGTGGACTTGTCATGTCGCACTTCCAGCGAAAGGTCCTTGAACGCAAGTATGCTGATGCTGCGACTGAGGGACCTAGCCAGGATCTGATCCAGGGCAAGGGCCGCGGTCTTGTTGTGCTGCTGCATGGTGTTCCTGGTGTTGGAAAGACTGCTACTGCTGAGGCTGTAGCTATGGAGAACCGCAAGCCGCTGTTTGTCATCACTTGTGGTGATCTTGGTCTTACTCCCCATGAGGTTGAGTCCTCGCTGAAGAATGTCTTCCGTCTCGCTCATCTTTGGGACTGTGTTCTCCTGCTTGACGAAGCCGATGTCTTCCTGACCCAGCGATCCAAGCAGGACATGAAGCGCAATGCTCTGGTGTCAGTTTTCCTTCGAGTTCTTGAGTACTACAATGGTCTTCTCTTCCTGACTACCAACCGAGTTGGCACAATTGACGAGGCCTTCAAGTCTCGTATCCATCTCTCCCTGTACTATCCTCCTCTGGACAAGACTCAAACCCGCGACATCTTCCGTCTCAATATTGGCAAGCTCAAGCAGATCGAGGCTGAGCGCCACCGAATGACTGGTGAGCCCGCTCTCGTCATCAAGGAGAACGAGATCATCGATTTCGCCGCCAAGCACTTCGAGGAGTTGGCCCGATCAACTGGATGCTGGAACGGTCGCCAGATTCGAAGCGCATTCCAGATCGCTTCCAGTCTTGCCATCCACAACTATGCCAACCAGGCTGAGCTTGCTCGCTCTCGTGGCCAGAGCCCTCCTGCTGCCCCTGTTCTGGATAGGACTTGGTTTGAGAAGGTTCAGATGTCGACCCAGAGCTTTGACCGACATATGAAGAAGGAGGCTGGTAACTACGACTCGGAGATGCCGATGCGAAGCACATTCCAGGAGAGCAAGTTTGACTAAAGATGGGGATTCTGCAGCTGGGCTGGGAATATGACTGAGCATGAATATTTTCCTTGGTTTCATTTCTTTGGCGTTGTTAGCAATTTCCGCGATGTTTGGTGATTTATGAGTCTATTTAAATTAAGAACAATACTTTTCAAGCTTTTAAAGCTACCGGAACCATATTTTTCAAGACTTGATTATTTTTTTCGCGCTCCTAAGCACTTGTTCTGAGCGTGAAGTCTTGTGACACGGGTTTTCATTCGGCAATTCTTATTTGGCTAGTAGGACGGTTCCACGATGATTTGACATTTCGATTTTGAGCGACAAACATCATGGACCAGCTTTCAATGGTTGAGAAGGGCACAGCTCAAAGATTTGACTAATTTGTTTTCTTTACCTTAGCCAAAGTGCCAAGTCTTTTTCGCGCGCCAGCTGCAGGTCTCGCTCATTATCGTGTCTGCTGACCTCGACTTGGCCTAACCTAGACCCCACTACTCGCTCCTGGGTGGTAAACTCCGCTAATAAGTTCCAGGTAAAGTTATATAGTCACCACTTTTTATGGTACAATTGCTGTCGCGTGTCGAATGCACGAATTATTCTTGCCGTACGCGAAGCGACACGACATCCTTCAAATTATGTTGCCATGGAATTACTAATACAGTGCACACAAGACCTGAGTCTCTTCTTGGAGCCCGAAGCTATATGAATGTAATCACACTTTGAGGCTTGCATGATCAATCTGGATGTTTCCCCGCGTCGCATCTTCCATACAATTGAAATCGCAATCGATTGAATACGCGTTTCCTTGGCTGATAACTACTTTCTCCTGAAAACACCATGTCTGAGAGCTCTGATCCACCCCTTCTCGTTCCAGGCAAGCCCTGGAGAGTCTCAGGTGCTGCCCTGGCATACGGCAAAAGCCAACCAGAGAACTTTTTGTCATACTTGCGTCGTGTCTGGCCACAGGAAGGTGAAGCACTCCTCGAGCATCCGGGTTGCGTAGATATGATCAACCGTATGAAAGTTCTCCTGGAGAATGGACAGACAAGGCGTATGCACAGGGCGTGGATTCCACGTCCGGGGTTCCGGGAATTGCCATCTCGGTACATGTTGCCTGGAGAAAAGACCTCCTTCCTCCATCTTGACCCCCCTCTTCTTGAGTATGAGACGCTCGGGGATTGGGAGTTCCTCAAGCAGCTCGGATGTCGAGACGATACTGATGCCAATTTCTATATCGATACCTTTGATCGATGTCAAATTCGCTTCGACTGACAAAGTCAGAACTCCTCGACGAGTTCTGGATTTGTATCTGCACCTATTCGGCCTTTATTCCGTGGCCAAAGGATGGTAATCGTATTGCAAACTACATTAGGTATAGTCAAACTGGTCTTTCTGCTATCTGCACTCACTTACCTCGGATGTGGAATTCAGGGGATCTTTTAACAGAAACTTTCTCCTCTTACAGCTCCAAGGTTGGAATCATCTTGGACGTTCTGTGCGTTATGGTCCCGAGGGCATGTATATGAAGCGGCCTTCTTTGCCACCGCCGCCTGAATGGAATGCAACACCGTCAGAGACCAAGTTGATTGAAAGATTCTACAAAGAAGTCCTTCTTCTAGAAGACGTCGATAAGTATCCTATCATCCTTGGAGAGCTCACTCTCCATCGTACCAAGACCAGACACATAAAGTTCCACTTGGGAGATCTAACCAAGCTGTATCAGGCTCTTGAAGACCTTGATGTGCGTGGTGAAGATAGAAAACGCATGATGTCCGTATTTCCTCAGCAAGAAGTTGAAGAGTCGACTGACAATGATTGATAGAGAGCAGTTCAAAGACCAACCCCATATCGTATACAGGGATACAATGTACGGCCCCAATGAAGTCGAATGGGGTTGCCATGGGAATTTTGTATGGTCACATGGCGGGAACTTGCCAGGCGAAGATGATCTCAGTCAACTATACCCCAGTCTCAAGCCTTTCTTCGTAGAGCGCCTCGAGATACCGGAATTTACGATGAAGGATGTCCAAGAACAGCTGCTCAAGGTAGCGGCCAATGCGCCTGCCGTTAAGACTTTCACACTATTATCCTATCTCAATATTTTGGTGCAGAATATGGACCAACGCATGGATCCTGAGGAAATTTGTTTCTAAGCCAATTTTCCCCATTCTCACCCCATCAGGTCAGCTCAAACGTGTTCGTGGCGATATCGATCTCTGTATTGTTGACGACATGCGCCTTTTCAACTTGTTCAGAGACAAAGCCAATATGCTTGCTTTTACCCGCAGTCAAGTCACGAGCCTAAAAGCTCTCTTCAAGTGGCTTGGTATGGAACACAAGTACCTAACACGAAAGGCTAGTTACAATGTTGACTAGCCTGAGGATCGAAATCCACGCGAGATCGGATGGGATATCGGTCAGAAAGCTGAAGCTCTTCTACAGTAAGTTCTTTGTTTGAACCATGCCGTTCTGTCTTGCTCTGGCTAACAACTGCGCCAGAATCGCGGCGTATTTCCGAAGTCCCCTAACGGAATCAATCGAAGCCAGGAACAAGCTTCTGCGGGCTTTGCGAGAAGCTAAAATGATGGAAGTGGAAGATATGTTCTCTGAGACAAAGCTCATTAGTATCGACTCGAGCGGTCATCACTGTAGCGGGGATGATCCCGTAACCGTGATTAGCGACACCTATCCTCAGCTGAAGTTGAGCACTTTATTTGGATATGGATGGGATCGAGTAACAGGCAGACTTGTCGCTCATGTTCCTGCCGACAAGAAGCAACAACAGTTGGCAATCGCTGTTGCATTACCTCGTCTCCTGATGAAGTGGCTCCTGACACCATTCAACAATATGGGCTGGGATGACGTTGTTGATATACCCGATCTTGGCGTGAGTCTTGTAAAAAGTGTGTTGAGCACACCTCCTGATTTGGCCAACGCGATACTCGAGGCCGAAGGGATTGAACAGCCCCTTATACCCAGAGAGTATGGAAGGTAAGTCAAAACAGTCACAGAGCCGAACAGTAATTAACAAATAATAGTACACCCATAACGGAGGAATGTTTAGATAAGATGGAGGTCCAGGGGGAGAAAACACCAGCCCCGTCAACACCGACGTCAACAACGCCAGCACTTGCAATTCAGACCCCCGTGGTTAAGGCTCCCGTGACCGAAGCCCCCAACCAAAGCCGACAATAAGGAACACTTGCGTGAAGCCGCGGCCAAGTCTCTCATGACTGAAGCTCCCAAGTCTGAGACAGCCAAGGTTGATGTGCCGGAGCGAAAGATTCTGATACCTCGTGGACCAAAGCCGCGGTTTAATGCCGGAGGGGTGGAAGTTTTAGATCCTTCTCATCCATTCACATTTGAAAAGACCATTCATAACAAAGATGATCTAGAGGAGGAAGCATCCTCTTCAGAGAGCATTGCTTAGTCCATTATACTGGAGTCCAATCTGTCGAGAGCTAGTTTGCGCAATTGAATTATCGATTTAGACAAACTTGAACTTTTCCTTGTCCATTCATTGGCAAACGTGTCTCCTTACTATGACGGCATCAAGAGGTTTGGAACCCCTGAACAAACTTGACGTTGCGTGTTGCCATTGGAACGTGTGATAAGTGGCTTTTTGACACTGTACGTGTCGCAATAGAGTTTGCGGTTTGCGCCTTGTATGAATTCGAAAACCACTCCCCAGGGACCTCCAAGAATGGGCGCATTTGGGTGACGCGGGGTCCTGTGATGTAGGTAATTTCCGAAACATGGTGTACCTAAGTCCTGTACTCTCTTATAATTCTGCCCCGCGACGCGTCGCCAATATTTACGTTGACTTGCAGCAATCTCGATGTCCCATGAGTCCTCGTCAGCTTCCACTAGGTGCAGTTCTTTAGTCGATGATAAGTTACTGAGGTATATATTCATTCTTTCCGTTATTGCTATTCTAATCTGACCTTGTAGGGACAAATTCCACGCAGAAAAGCTCCTCCTCCACAATGGCGGCTGGGTGCAGCCCAACTCATGCTTCCGCTATGCGCCAGATTACGTGCGTTCGAGACCTGTTTTTTTACGGCAATTATCTGGTAGCCGAGTCTCAAATTACGCTCGAACCCGTTGAAATTTTGCGGCGACGTGCCTTTCCTGCGAAGTTCAATGGGAAAAAGTACCGCGTTACTGGCTTTGTGGAGGACTTGCTAATTCCCGACCATCGGCAGCTTGCGACAGCCTTCAAAGACAAGGTCTCTCTGCTTGACTTTACCCCGGAAGAGGTCGTGCTTCTAGACCCATTGTTCACATGGTTAGGTTTGAAGGATCGTTATCTGTCGAAGAATATCTACCATAGGTCTATTCATCCTGCAAATGCGAAGAAAGAGAGGATTGAGTGGGATGTTGCTCAACGGGCTGAAGGTATTCTGCGGTGAGTTGCATGGCCCCTGAACATCTGGAGGGATCTAATATTCTAGCCAGAATCGCCTTGTATTGCGGGAGCCCCCGTACGACAACACAAGAGGACAGGGGAAACCTGTTAAAGCTCCTGAAAGAGGGTGAAATGCATGCCGTTGAGGGCCTGCGATCCGAGAGTTTGCTACTTTCCGATTCTCCAGGCTCCTATTGTCTGGGCTCCGCGTTCGAACACGCTTGCGGATTCGCAGTTCCGAGCACAGAGCCCAGGCTTTCTATTGGTTTCGATGATTCAGGTCGCGCCGTGGATCGATTCGTCGTTCGTGTCTCAATGGTCAAGGAAGAACAAGAATTGGCATGCTTTACCATATTCCCACGGTTCTTGATGGCGTGGCTCATGACAGACCCGAGGACTGGGAGACAGGGCGAGGTAACCGTGCTTGGCATGAGCCTCATGAAAAGTGCGCTGACTGCACCACCACACGTTATTGATGCCGTGCTCACACAAGAGGGGGTTGGGCGCATCCAAATGGTTGAGAAGGTCATAAACCCTGCACCTCAGGAGGCGAAGCCCCTGAACACTGCATCCACCAAGCATGCTGATGAGCCATCTAAGAATAAGTATGATCCCAACATGTGCCAAAACATGCTGCATGAAACTTACAAAAACAGATCTGAGGAATCATCACCTGCCAAGACCTCCGCGAAGAAATCCAAGAGACCGCTTGAAAAACAGCCCGCAAATGCGGTCCCGGGCAACAAGCAGTCAGAACCAGTGGCTGAGCCTAACAAGCCAAGGACAGCACAAAAGCCAACACGAGAGGATCAGCAGCCTCAATCCACGCCAGAACCCCCACCCAAGACGCCGAAGATGTCACCACAAGACGGGACAGTTGCTTTCAGGGGTAGTGGGCGACAGAAACCACTATACGCTTTTACGGGCCAGAGACCGAAACTCAAACCGAAGTCACGAAGACGATCTGGCTCGCCTTCATCTAACCTGGCAACGTCTTCTCCCTCAAGTCAAATCCCAGAGGATATGATCCGTGGAATAGAGCAACTGAAGATTGGAGATGTCCCCAAGGCGGTTATTCAGTCTCCCAAACCTATTCTGGTAGCGTAAGGGGAAGTTAGAGTTATGACGGCGCCAAGGTTTAGCTGTATTATAAGTATCACGATTCTTTGACTTGTCTGTCTTTTGCTTTGATGAGCCGATCAACGGTGTCATGCCCTTGTACTATTTCCAAGTTCTCAATTTGAGTTTCGCCGAAAAGAGTCGATAAGTCTAGACCTTCCTAGGAACCGATATCTTACGAAGCTTGTGCCCTCACCTACGTCGACATCGGTAAATACTAGTCTTTCTGAGTTTCCTAGCAACTTGCCTGAATTGCACACAATTGATAAATGTATCCCTCATGCGACCCTCGCCACAGCCTCATAGTATTTAATTGATGATCAGTGGTTGTTTGACACTGTACGTGTTGCAATGGCTCACTTGTAAGCTTTAGTATCCGGCACGACGAATACTTGTGCCCAAGTCACGGAAAAGACTCATTTCTCAGGCTCCACAAGCAGCCACGTCTGCCCCCTCTGGCCCATCCTTGGAAGATACAGTAGTCCGCTGTCTCGAGCTTCTCAGGATTGTAGATACTGCAAAGGGAGCGTCCCGGCCCCGTAGGGCTTTCCAGGCCGGGTGAGCAGTGGGGTTGTTATTTCGTGCTATTTAATACCCCGCAGCCTAGGTTCCAATCTGTTTGTTTTGCTTTGGTTTTGCTGCGGTTATTGTGAGGACTTGGGATGGGCTTTATCTCTTGATGTATGTATTCTTGTACGTCTTATCTTCAGTTTTGACACCGTTCGTACCGCTTCCGGGCCGTTAGAATGCGAGTATTAGTCGAGCTCTTTTCCCAGTTAACTGGAATGAAGTATGACATTGTCGGTCTTATGTATACCGTGCCAGACTTGACACAGTAGTACCAACAAAGAACTGACGGAATAAGCTCAGCGCTCACAGTACTGCTGGTGTTATTACAAGCTCGACCTTATCAGTCCAGAGTCAGGATAGAAATAAAGTATCGTTATAGGTTCTTCCCTGCTGTTTTCGATAATCGCAGTTCGATCAGATAAAGCATGTTGTAGGGAGCAATCTTGGGGGGGCAGACGGCCGATCCTGGTCGACCCATAAAGTATCCTTGTATTTCAGGGTCTTATCAAGACGCAAAACATTTCTGCCAAGAAACGGTTACTCAATATCCTTAGTTTATACAATGGAGCATACAATTGGTAATGCTTGGATAATGATGGTTATCATGCCATCTATGTAAGATTTTGAAAGCCAGTGCCGCGTAGTTTCTCGGCAAACGTGCCGACAACCGTAACTAGTGGTTCTTAGTCTCGTTGAGACCGTAACCCTCTCCCAAGTCACGTTAATGCAGAAGCTCTGTTGGTAGCTTTTGGCATACATGTCCTAATAGCATTAGCGTAGTAAGAAGATAACGTTCAATATAAAAAGTTGAGTATCTCAAATTTCTTGAATTTGATGGCTCAGTGAGTAGTACTTGGACCAGGTTGAATGCCGAGTTTGTCAGATGCCGAGAAATGCTCTCGGTATACGGCACGATAAGAGCCACAGAATTAACTCATGCCAACTTGACTATTTTTTTTTTTTTTTACAGTGGAGCCTACGCCAAGGTCGCCGAACCGACTTTGCCGTCCTGACGGCTTGGCAGATCTTGATATAAGATAATCAATCAGTAATCATTTCCATCTTATCTGATGATCTTGTCTGATTGATTATCGTGAGCTTTGCATCTGAAATTTTTACGATGAGTGCAAGTGCTGAGAAAGTGCAACTCGAGGCGGATGTGACCTCTCCTGATGAGGGTCTGGTTCGACCAGAGACATCTTCAGGTATGTTGCAGGTTTTTGTTTAACAAATCTTTCATGCTCACATGTTGAAAGGTGAATCTGTCCAAGAAGTCCTATCGGCTGCTGGCGTAGGCTTCAAGGCTGATGATCCAACGCTACCATGTCTCACTCTTCGTATGTGGACAATTGGCATTGCCTTCTGTCTCGTTGGTAGTGGAGTGAACACTCTTTACACACTGAGATTCCCTTCAATTAGTCTGTCCCAGTCTGCGATTCAGTTCCTCGCATATCCCATTGGCAAAGCATGGGAATACGCGATACCGGACTGGGGCTTCACCTTGTTTGGCAAGCGACATAGCCTCAACCCAGGTCCATTTAATCACAAGGTATTTATAGTCAAACATCATGCCGGTGATTTTGACTGACCATGACCCCAGGAGAATATGCTCATTTACATCTTGGCCAACCTTAGCTTCCTAACCAGACTCAGCGCCGATGTCCTCACCGAACAGCGAGTCTTTTACGGCCTCAAAGCAGGATGGGGTTTTGAGATCCTCGCAACACTGACATCAATTCTGTTTGGCTTCGCTCTTTCAGGACTGACCAGATCACTGGTTGTAGAACCCAAGAGTCTTGTTTGGCCAGGAGTGCTAGGTAACACAGCTCTTAATGCGGCTTTGCATACACCTCGTAAGGAGGTCATCGCTGGGTAGATCAATTTTGATTGCTTTATGAGAACAATCGTACTAACTCATGCGCAGCAAGATCTCTCGCTACCACTTCTTCATCCTTGCTTTCTGTGCTTCATTTTGCTGGTACTGGTTCCCCGACTTTATTTTCCCTGCCTTGGGATACTTCACGTGGATTTGCTGGATCGCCCCAAAGAACCCTGTCGTCAACCAGGTATTTGGCATGAAGAGCGGCCTTGGGCTATTGCCTTTCACTTTCGACTGTATGTACTCACTAACTCTGTGTTTCCTGATGCCGTCACTAACGAATCATTTCTCCAGGGAGCCAAATTGCTTACATCGGATCGCCGCTCGTAGTCCCAGTCTGGGCTATCCTCAACGTTCTAGCATCACTCGTCTTCTGGATTTATATCGTTAGCCCTGCGATCTACTATTCAAACACTTGGTTCTCTGCCCATCTTCCTCTGCAAAGTAACTCCATCTTTGACAACACTGGTGAGGTCTTCAACGTTTCAAAGGTTGTCAACAAGAAGGAGGGTTTCACTTTTGATCATGACCTGTACGCTCAGTATTCTGATGTGAGTGTTTCTGTTACCTAGCCATTCATCCCGGAGGTGAAGATGCTAATATTTTTGGTCAAGATCTACCTCCCTGTGACGTATGCTCTCAACACGTTTGGTCTCTCTTTCGCTACCATCTCATCACTCTTCGTTTGGCTTTTTCTCGAGAAGCGTCATGAACTAGTGAGAACTTTTCGCGATGCATGTAAATCATTGCCGACGAAGAACACGTCCACCCGCGATAAGTTGCAACCTCAATATGATGCTGTTCCACTTTGGTGGTACATGGTGGCAGCTTTTGTGGCATTGGGCATTGGCATATTCACGTACGAGTATTACCCTGTCCAGCTCCGCTGGTATGGCGTGATATTCGGAATGGTAGTATCGTCAGTCTTCTTCATCCCGGTAAGTGGTCGATTTTTCATGTCAGAATCGCTCGTCGCTGACTGCTCCAGCTTGCATGGGTGTACGCTACCAGCAACATCAAAATCCAGATTGACATCTTCTGTCGCATCATTGCTGGGTATGTCTGGGAGGGCAAGGTATTGGCCAACATCTGGTTCTTCAACGTTGGATACATCTCTGGTATCAAAGGTCTTGCCTTTTCTCAGGATCTGAAGCTTGGAATCTACTGTGGTGTAAGTAGTCCCTCATTGGGATGAGTGGCATCTCATATTGACATATTCCAGATCCCACCAAGAAGTCTGTTCCTGGTCCAGGTTGTTGGACTTGTTGTTGGAACGCTTGGCCAAGTTTCAGTTCTCAACTGGGCACTTGGACACATTCCTAACGTCTGCAATGCTAAACTTGCTCCCAATGGCTTCACCTGCCCTTTCTCACGAACCCATTTCAATACAAGCATGGTCTGGGGCGCCCTTGGTCCTCGTCGCTTCTTCGAGCCGGGCGCCCTTTACAGACCCTTGCTTTGGTTCTTCCTGCTCGGCGCGCTTCTCCCAATCGCTGTCTACTTGCTCAGAAGAAAAGTCTTCCCTCATGTCAATTGGCTGAAGAAGATCCACGTACCGTTGTTTCTAGGCGGCTTGAACTATATTCCACCCGCATCAGGCGTCAACTATGGCAGTTGGGCTTTGTTCGGACTATTATTCGGTGTACTCGTCAAGAAGCGAAAGGCAAGCTGGTGGCAACGATTCAACTTTGTCTTGAGTTCTGCCCTGGATTGTTCTGTAGCTATTGCTGGCATTGTCATCTTCTTCGCCATATTCTATACTGGCGCAGCGGATAACTTTAGTTGGTGGGGAACCAATGTATACAAGGTTAGTAGTGGGGATGATTGAGATATAACGTTGGCTAACAATGTAATAGGATACATGCGATTGGAAGAGTTGTCCTTATAAGGCTTTGCCAAAAGGACAGAAGTTTGGACCTTAAATTGGCGAACGAGAGCATAGCAAGCTTAAGTTTTAGGGTTCTCATCCAAAGCTTGGAGCAAAGTTTGTAGTATCGCTCTCATGAGTGATATGGCTTATCTGTAACCTTGTTAATGCTGTAGCGAAATGAATTCACCTGACGTGCTTTCGCTTTTTCATGCGTTGCTTGTGTTTGTGTTACAGAGGATTTCTGCCCCTGTAAGACCAAGCGGGCCAGGCGCCAGCAAACCTTGTGATGCTCACAAGCCCCTCTGTAAAATAGTGATCAGACGCGCTAACACCCGCATCAAGCCCCCCAATACCACATCGGCAAAGTTAATCTTGCTAGCCAAATAAGCAAAGCCTCATCCTTCAGGATTTTTCCACCTGCAGGATGCGCATTACAAGGAAATCATGCAGCAATTCTCATGCAAGAAGGATCATAACGCGCCATGATCAACAGTAATGCCGGGGGAATGAACGAAAATAGCATGATGATCCACTGAAGCGTTCTGTCTGGTGCTGATGATGTAGACGTCATAAGGAAGGTTAACGTGGTATGCGGGGAACACGGGATGGCATGGTACAGCAATACAAAAGCTCCTTCGTCCTCATGCGTAATTTCACTCATCGTAACCATCACCTGTAAACATGTTCTGGCCAAATATTGCCTCCTTTGCGGGGCTTTGTTCTCTTGTAATTGACATCGCTTCAGCGCAGACAAAGTATGAAGTTCAAAAGCCTCCACTCGACACCGACTGGACTTACAAGGTTGGCACTAATCCTTGGTCGGAACATCCGCGACCGCAGCTCAAGCGCGATGCTTGGAAGAGTTTAAACGGAATCTGGACATGGAGCGGTGATGGTAATCTCAGCAACCCGCCCAAAGGAGGCCCTCTGGATCGTGAGGTGCTGGTTCCGGCTTGTATCGAGAGCGCTCTGTCGGGACTGCAGATTCTCGATCAGCGGGAGTTCTGGTACCAGAGATCCTTTGAGGTACCGAATGGCTGGAAGAATCAGACGGTGCTGCTTCATTTCGAGGCTGTTGATTACAACTCAACTGTTTTTGTTAATGGAAAAGAGAAGACGACCCATATTGGCGGCTACGATCGGTTCACTGTCGACGTGACAGAGGACGTCAAGTTTGGCGACTCAAATGAACTGTAAGTCAATGTTGGATGATGGAGCAAGGCACATTCTGATAGCTTTACAGACTCGTCTTTGTCAATGATCCGACTGACGATCAGGTTATCCCTATTGGCAAACAGACCCTGCGACCCAGTCACATCTTCTACCGCTCATGCTCGGGCATCTGGCAGCAAGTTTGGCTTGAGGCCGTGCCCAAAGACTACATCACCGATCTTGATGTTGCTGCCGGTGCTGATGGTGAAGGTCAGTCCTTGCTCATTTCCGATAATTCATCATATCATTGACCAGTTCATCCTAGTAACCGTGACCGTTCGCACCTCGCAAAAGTCAGGCAAATCCGCCAAAGTGGTGATTGAAGAAAGTGACGGCTCAATGCTCGCATCTCACGAAGGATCCACCGGTGAAGAGTTCACCTTCACCGCCAAGTCGCCGAAACTATGGTGGCCCGATTCTCCAACGCTTTACAACATCACCGTGACACTTGACAGCGGAGACAAGGTACAGAGTTACACCGGCTTTAGAACCATATCCAAAGGTAAAGTTGAGAATGTCACACGACCACTTCTTAACGGCGAGTTTGTGTTCCAGTTTGGTACTCTCGATCAGGGTTTCTGGCCAGATGGGTTGTACACACCGCCGAACAGGGAGGCTATGGTTTCCGATTTGAAGCTTCTCAAAAAGTTTGGCTTCAACATGGTTCGCAAACATGTCAGTATGACCCCTGTGACCACTGAGAGTGCTTTCATGCTGACTATGAAGATCAAATATGAGCCTCATCTCTTTTACCAGGCTTGTGATGAGCTTGGTCTCTTGGTTATCCAAGATATGCCCAGTCTACCTGCAGACGGCAACCGCAAGCCCAATGATGCAGAGCAAGCCGAGTTTGCACGACAACTTGAGATTCTGGTGAATCAACACAAGAGCTATCCTTCAATCGTTACTTGGGTATGAACTGTTTTCCATTAAGAAGGCTTCAATTTACTGATTGCGATAGATCATCTATAATGAAGGCTGGGGACAGCGAGACGGAGCTCCCGAGAAGGATTTAACGCAATTGCTACGCAAGCTCGACAAGTCCAGACTCATCAACTCTGTCAGTGGATGGAATGACCACGGATCTGGCGACTTCCACGTAGGTGAAGCCCAAGAGATTACCAGGGATTTTGCTGATACGATGCAGGACAATCACAACTATGCTTCACCTCAGTGCGGCACGCCATTTTACTCTCAGCCCAAGACTCCATATGACCCTGAGCGTATTGGCATTGCGGGTGAGTATGGTGGCATAGGCCATAACGTGTCGATAGAACAGTCAGTCGAAACCCATCCACTTACCTCTCATACCACTAACCCTCTTTGTAGTCTTTGGAATGTCAAGCAAGCCATCGACAGTATCCCGGAGACATATGAGATCAATAAGGATCTGGACTCATACAGTTATCGATCTGGCGTCTTGTTCCGGGATATTCGCGAGCAGACTCAGCGTTTCGCCTGTAGTGGTGCGGTATATACTCAGACGAGCGATGTTGAAGGCGAGGTGAATGGCTTGATCACCTATGATCGTCGGTTCGTGAGGCCGGATGTCGAAAAATGGCAGAGTGAGATTGCTAGTATTTACAAAGCCGCTGCATCTCGGGGCGGACGCGGATCGAACGGCAATGGGAAGAGGGCAGCTGGCTCTCTCTTAGACTTGTAGTTATTGGGCATAGATGTTTGATTTCAAGCCTCAATTATCAAGCTAAATCAGGATGTCGTCTTATCCAGAATTCGCAACTGTGACTGGACTTTTAAAGATAGGCTGTTGGCAATCGTTTTGCTCGGAATAGTCAAGATTACGCCACGCAAGAGAAATACTTTTGTTACAGTTGAACCTACGCAAATAGGAAATAGAGTCCATCCCTGCTGTATCTGGTGTCTGGTGCTTCTGCAAGTCACCAGATTAGTCGAGGTAGCGTCCGACCAACATCGCCACTGGCCCCCTGCTGGGCATACGTCACCCACTTTCAAACTTCACCTTCATATAACTCAAGACACTCAGTACAGAACCGGCGTTCAACAACGGAATACCCAAGAACTCTGCAACAGAATCAAAATGTCATCAAACGCTTACAACGAAAAGATGACAGACGCCAAAGAGCCCAAAACCCAAGGTTGGTCTCCTCATCTGTAATGGTAACTACGCTAACCTCATCGGCTTGCAAACCAGACACCGAGGATGAGTGGCAAATTGTAAGCAAAGAAGACACTCAACCTGATGACTCGGCCCAGAATGTACAGAGGGGATCGGATCAGGAGAAAGCCTCCAGAAAGACGGAGGAGATGAGTGCTGCCGAAGAGAAGAAAGAATTGGCAAAGGAAAAATGGTCAGGCATGCAGCCGCAGAGAGGCGGCGTGTATCCTGATAAAGAGGTCAAAACACCAAACTACCCTCCATTCACTAGAACTTGGTAGCTTCGTTCTTAGCGCGTGTTGCTAGACGCATGGGTCAGTATGGTTTATGATCAACATGGTTCTATGCTCATCACTGTCGAATACGAGAAATTACATTACAAGAGCCTCGATTAGCACAACATTGTTGGAAGCCACTTCTTCAGAACTATATGCTTTGGCATATACGACGAAGAACAAGCTCTATTCAAAAAGATTATCCGCCCATGAATGTGCGTTCCGGTTTGCCCAAACCGGCGAAGACGGAGTGATCTGTTGCAGTCGCTCCAGAGCCGCCCGAACCTCATCCTTATCTACGAACTGGCCGTCATATTAATCATGCATGGCACCAATCAGATACAACTCGTCAGCTATTTCAGGCCAGTCGACCGAAGACTTGACACCACGAGTTGGTTTTGTTGGCTTGACTGATCGCTCGCGAAATATGTGATGACGGGCTATAGCATCCCAAGTATCCCATCGCCAACGGTTCTTGGATGTTGCTGTGAATGGTAGAGGACTCGGCTCTTCTTTATCTCCTAGAAGAAAGCTGACTAATGTCTCGAATTGCTCTGCTGTAAGGGGAAATAGAGTGAAGGGGCCTGCTCTTCGCCCTGCGCGGAGGTATAGTTCATTACACTACTCAGTGTTAGCACATGTCTGCTGCCTTGTAGCCTATCCTACCTCTGTTTCTGATTCTCCTCGGTCAAAAACAAAGACACCCCCAAATATCTTGGCTTCCGCCCAGTATCCGGCGGTATCGGCGTCTCCGTTGGGGTATCGCTCAACCCCAGTATAAAACCTATGGCAGAAAGCTGTCGGATGCCGATAGCCATCCCATTGACTAGCATCTCGTGGCGAGTCTATCCATTTCTGATAGTCTTGGTGTGTATGGTTCACGCCATCTTATTAATACAAGTATACCGCTATTTGGTGAATGGATACTGCCAACAGCTCCAGCAGTCGCAAGTGAAATTGCCTCGAATTTATAGTGGTCTCTTGAAAAACGCGTAGTAACTGGAAGGTAAGCCTCGAATGAAAACTTATTAAGAATACTTACTGATCGTTGGAAGCTCAGTCTCGTGGGAGGAAACTCTGAGCGTAAGTGGCGGGCTTTTTCAATCATGCCTGAGCATAGCTCAAGATGTTTTGTGGCAGGGTGGCCATCTTGCGGCCAGTGGAATTCGATATATGAGTCAATCGTGGGAAGACCATCAATGATCTCTGCGAAAGTCCTTTCTGCAACGTCTGTTCCCAGTATCCTCCTTAATGATTGCACAAATGCTTGTCGATGCCTTGTTGGCAGCACATCAGTTGTCGAAATCTCTACAATGTCATTCGAAACCATTATTCGCAAGTCTAGTCGCGAAACGAAAACTTAGCTCATTCAATAAAGTCCTCAATAGAGTTGGGCTTTGCAATGTTGAATGTTCGCAATATTAAAATTGGTGATGTGAGAGAGAAACGCCAGCTTTGGCTGACTCCCGTGTACCGAAATCGACATGACACAGGCCGAAGAATCAGGTTACATGAGGGGCTAATGACATAATCAATCATTTCTAAGTATTTGGCGCTAACCTGACTGCTCCTCGGTTTTAATCTTGTCAGTCAAAGAAAGATTGTCAAACTGGTAGTTGCATTCATCCATGTATCGAGGAGAAGGCGGGTTCTCGCGGGCTCACATGCTATAGGCATTTATAACTCGATATTATTGCACCGTGATGCCCTTATATTCTAATTTGACTCCATATCCCCTCAGCGAAGGGTCAGTGGTGCAGTGGTATCTCTCCTAGAACCTACAAACCTTCTAAAATCCGAACCTAAAATCCTAAAATCCTAAAACTCTCTCCCTGCACCCGCTCTTCGTTTTTTGAGGTCATGGGTTCGAGCTCAGAGCTAATAATCCTTTTTAGTCTTGTAAGTTGAATCCTTGGTATATCTATTGGAGCACGTTAGAGGGTCTCTTTTAGGCTGGAATCTCATAAGTTTGCTCAAGGCCAGATAACAAGTATATGTAAAGATTTCATACCCAAGAAAATTTCCCAATAGCTTCTCCCTATTATACAGAAAGCTCATACCTTTGTCTGGCTTATCAGAAACAGACTGAAATTTCCCATTCTGCTACGAAGTTTCTTATTTTTTTTTTTTTTTTGCCTCCAGACCTCCTTGTGAAAGATCCTTTTTTACCCTGCTCATGTCCCGAGATTGTCTCCCATCTGGCTTGGTTTTGCAACCAGTAGATCACAAATTTATCCGGATCTCTACTCAGTAGCAGTCCAGGACGACCCACAGCGTCAGACAATACAGTTACCAAGATGCAAACCCATTGCACCTGGATCATATCTTTGAAGCGAAGAGCATCCTCCCTTGGCATTTGTAGGTGAACCAGAAAACTAGAAACAGGACGATAGCCTAGCCTAGTTAGTTCTGGAATGGCTTCCGAATTCGGCTGTTAGTCTCCAGACGCACAAAAGTCATCGACCTCCCCGACAATAGCATCCCAGTCGTTTTCCGAGCCAGAGTTATGAAGATTAATCTCCCGGCCAAACCGCGGCTGCATCTGAGGCATCCATTGGAACTGTAAAGTTACACTGGCTGTATCATCAGGTAACTGGACAGTTCCCACGTATTTGAAGGCAAAATAGCCTTTGGCCCAGAGTTCTAAGAGATCTGGGTGGAGACAAAGCATGTTCCAAACTTTGTCTGTCGATCCAAATTCCATTTCACTCGCCAGACTGTAGTTCTTGCAGTAGAAGTCGTATCCAAACAGACAGGTGAGGCCGCAGGAGAGTGAACGTGTTATTTTGGCATGATTCGCACAATCATTCCAAGAAAGGGGGACGATCCGGTAAATATTGGGTCCAGGCTCGCTGGTCACAACACAAGTAACATCTCGTTTTAAGCACTTGGCCGCTTCGTCCTTGTCGGGGACATACAAACAGGCGTCTTGGGTATCAGAGCTTGGCTCAATGCGACTTGATGAGTCCAGATGAGGGTCTGCTTGTTGCATGTTGTCTGCCTCTGAATATTCGGAGTCCGAATCCTCGCTCATATTGTCGGCGAAACTGTCGAGGCCATCTCTCATAATTGTTGCAACTTGAGCTTCACGGCGGCCGTTAGATAGACGCTTCGATGGCCCGCTCAGAAGGTCGACATCCCTGCGATTGCTCAGGTGCTGCAAGTCTTTGAGGTATTAGCTTGACGCTTTGTATGAGATTTGGGGTGACAATGACAGTGTTTACAAAGCGGACCGATGCTATCAAGACTTCTTTCCATATGCTGGGCACTCTGGTCTTCGATTGACAAGTCCTCGTACCCCTTGAAAACCGAAAGCGGAGCAACCATGATTCCGGCGACATTTTCGGCAGGGAGTCTGAAGTCCTCAGTGTAGATACCGTGTTTTCGGATACGAGTCTCTATTTCTTTGGCGTACTTGAGCTTCTCTTTCAACACATCGGTACGAAGGAGATGATCGGGTTGCTGGAATGCAAGATCCGCAGGAATTTGTTGTTGCTCGAGGCCGCTGTCTTGAGAGCTGTTCATGTTGGCCGCTGGGTTCAGCAATTGTGCTGTAGTAATTGGTCAGGC
>PVPY01000877.1:0-38701 GCA_002982035.1 Fusarium algeriense | reverse complement strand
ATCCAAGATGGTGAGGTCTTTGGTAGGGACATTTTCGACTTCTTCGCCAGTAGATTTATAGACAGCAACGTCGTTAGTTTTCGTTTTCTGAAGATCCATCTTGTTAGAAGCTCAATAAAGAAAAAAACTGAATTGAACTGTTTTGTTGCTCTTTTCTTTTCATTGAGGATCACTCTCTTTATACACAAATTCCCCAACTTCCCCGACTCAAGACCGCCGGACCCATCCCGACCCCAGATTCTCCCCACACTCACTAGTCTACCCCCGCGTGCCGAATATCCGTTCAGGGTTGGAAACTAGCATAGCGTGCCATTGGTGCTCTGTAAGCCAGTCCCTCAAAAGTTCAAGCTCATGGTCTGTGTTTACCTCGAGAGGAGGTGTCGGGGTAAGTCCTCGGACAGAAGTGTAACAGTGCGGCCAGTCGCTTCCCCATAGGATGGAGTCGGGCGCCGTGTTTGCGAGGGCCTTTATGATAGGCTGCATTTGGGAAATGTCCTTGGATCTCCTGTGCAGAGCGCCGAGTTTGACGTAGAAGTTGCTGGAGGAGAGGAGACGGAGGAAGTTGGTGAATTCGGAAGTATTGATGTCGGATGGTGTTGCTGAACCATTATGATCAGCGATGATGGATATATCTTCCAACTCTGGGTGATCCAGGATGGTATCTGTGATTGCAGACCATGTTGCGAGAGGTAATTGGGCCGATATACTCCAGTTGTATTTATGAATAGGGCAATACATAGCCACTTCAACAAATTTCCGTATAACCCAAGACATATCATCACCAGAGCCGCCGTATGAGCCATGGATTCTCACAGATCGCACACCTGCATCATGCAACCTGTCAAACTCGGATTCTGCCAAGCTCTTTAGATCCGGGTTTCCGGGATCCCAGAAGATAGTCCCACGGACACGCTTGTCAGGGTAGAGCTCCCGACACTGCCTCAGATGGCTTACCAGGCCTGCATATCCATCTTCAATAGTCGCTTGTACAATCATAACATTATCGGCTTTTGAGTTCTGAATGAGGTCTTGTAACACCGCTGGCTGCGAGGTATAAGCACGGGTTTCTTTAAAGGGATACCGCTCAGGGTCGAAACAGTGCATATGGGAATTCCATGTCGTAGGCGGTAAAATAGGCGCAGGCATGCTGGTTGTGTATGCCTTCGGTATTCGAATGTGTGCTGTCTGTTGTAGGAGTAAGCAAGGCTTTTGAGCCATGCTCCTGATCTGGAGGGTATCCGACAGGTTCGGTCTGTGTCCGGGGCTAGCTGAAGTCTATCGGACAGGCACCGTTAACACCAAGGCACGCTGTTGGAGAGCTGTTGACCCCGCTAGGAGAGCCCAAAAACCGGTTAGTCATCAGTGACTGCTATATAAACCAAAATTCACTGCTCGATATGACGGTTTAGGTTGCCCCTTCAGATTCATTCAGAAACAATACATTACTGCCCTAAGGCTTCTGGTGTTTCTATTTTATGGTTGTCTCTTTGAATAACGGCTTACGAGCGCGAGTTAGTGTAATATCGATGCATGAGCCTCAGCACGTTGTTAAGAGGTTGAATTAATTCCATCCTTTTTATATTTTTATTTTATTCGCAAGCTCTTACACCAGGACAAACTTGCCGATATATAGTAAAGCGTTACCTGGTGTAAGTGAAACTGAAAAACAAAATCCACGAATTATGGCCCCCAATTCTTTCCGACAGAGAGTCGCAAACTCACCTTGCAACACCCAAAAGGTCCATTGCCCTACCTGAGATATCGAACCTTCTGGTCTCGTGTTTCAAGTGTTAGCTACCCTACTCCATCTTGAGAAGAATACCGTTCCAGACTTCCTCCTTAGGCCCGACGATCTCCGCCATCCATGGGAGGTACAAGTCATTCCAGAAAGAAAAGCCATACTCGCCGTACTCCATATCAGTCTTCATGACTTCGGCCTTGGTGGCGGCCCAGATACCCTCCCAGTTTCCACCCATGGAGAGACGGGTAGGGCCGGCCATCTTGAGCATCTCCAGCCAAGTCTTGTCTTCAGCAGAATCGCTATAGGGAATCAAGACTTCCGCTGACTCAGACTGGCCAGCATCGAGCTGAACAAGGGCACTGAACTTTTCGGGTCGGTAGCCATGTCCCTCACCGCGAGAGCGCACACCAAACTGGACGTTGGGGATCTCATTTTGGTAGCGGAAGTACCCCAGGTCCGACGCCCAGGGGCTGAGAGGAGACACATTCTTCTCGAAGGTGATAGGCCGGGTGCTGTTGTTGGTGACGGTGACTTTCATGGTGATGGGGGAGGTCTTGACTTGCTGAACCGAAACAGTGACATTTCGGATGGCTGCGCCAACCTCACCGGTGATGAACTTTTTTCCCAGTACGAAGGAACTGCCGCAGGCAGTGTAGCCCTCGCAAACTTCAGAGGAAGGGAGGAGGTTCAACGCCATCTCGCGCTGCTCAGCAAGAACCTTATTGTCGACGGAGTGTCCAACGTAGTTGGTACCAGTGGTGTTGGAGTTGGGAGTAACGAAGCCGGGTGGAGTTGAGCCGCTTGGTAGAGGGACAGGGGCGGCGGCGACGAGGGAGATAAGAAGGCCGAGGCCCAGAAGAGACTTGGAAAGGAATTTCATTTTGATTGTAGGTGAATATCAAGTTAGATTTGAGGTGTTTGTGTTTGTGAAAGTGGTTGATGAAGATGGAAGTGAGGTGAAGTTGTTTGGATTTTTCTCCTGTCAAACCTGGGATGAAGCCAGGTATTTATAACAATTCCGAGAAAACAAGCTTTATAAATCACTGGGATTGAGAGGCATGAGGCATTTGTATGTGAAAGTCAGAGGAGTTGAAACTTTAGTTGCGCGAATAAATATTGTTTTATTATAGGCTGAATTATAGGAGAAGATTAACTGCGCAATATTCGAGACTTGCTTCAGTTATCTGTCAAAGTGAGAAGCGTTTAGGCTTTAGTTGCGCGTGTAAATACTCTTGTATCATAAGCTGAATTGAGGGAGAAGCTTAGCTATGCGAAATAACTTTATCTGACTAGCATTTTACTGTTCTTTTCTATCTCATTATTCTTGCTTGCAAACTTACATTGTGGCCGACCTAGTAGATCAACTTGAACTTGATCTTCTCTAGAAGTGTATGAAGAATAAGGTGCTATTTCTGGTGTATTATATTGATTTGTTTGGTAAGCGGTATCGAAGGTTTATGTAAACTTAACTCCTATTGGATGTACCTTTCTGAGCCATATTACTTACTGTGTTCTCACTATAGGAAGGGACCAGAGAAGGAAGTATGAGCTCTCCTGGTTATGCTCTCTTTTAGGGCTGTGTCTGAGGTCCATTTTTGCCCACACATTTGGCTGCCCAGCTAATAGAGACTTCAACGATTTTTTCAGTACTAACTGTGAGAAACGAGGCCGCAGGTCTTGAAGAGAAAGGCCTTTGTTATCCAATAGAAAATATAGGGTCCTATATTGCTTCGCAATTGGGAAATTCGAACATTCATCAAAACATTATAGTACGGAAAATAAAGTCATATTATTACTAATTGCGGTAAGTCTAAACTAGATCTTTGCCAGATATGTTCGACTTTGGCTCATAATGATACCCCAGTCTAGCTACCTAACTTGTTTTATCCAGCTCTTCCCGTCTTCTTACCTCTATATATACCTATCCTTAAATCTTCTCCTCTCCCAGACCTACTAGGTATCCCACTGAGAGATAAATATGAATTAAACTCTGAAAGCTTTTTGCATTTGTTTGGTCGGCGAACTTGTCGAATTGGTGACATTGTGGCCTTGCTTAATCATCGTGTGAGGTTTTTCTTTAATAGTATGGGGCTTTTTGATGATGATGTGCGGGTTCTTAATGTGAATGTGCGGCTTGTGAAGGATGGTATGAGGTCTCTTAGTGGCGGTATGAGGCTTCTCAGTAATAGTAATAGTATGAGGTTTCTCGACAGTATGAGTTTTCTCGGTAATAGTATGTGGGACCTCAGTGACAGTATAAGGCGCCTCAACAGGCGTGGGAGGTTCCTCATAGGGGACGTGTTGTTCCTCGACGTGGTTGTCTTCAGGATGGTGATACTCAGCGTGGTGTTCCTCATCGAAGTTGAGATGCACATGGTCAAATGAAGACCAAGCGAGACCGAGATTATCCCAGACCCCATTTCAAGCAACGCAAAGGTCACTCTTGATGACATCCTCGATAGAAGCAGGCCAAAGACCATGCCAGTACCCTGCATGCTGATAATAGTGTCGCCACCCATCTTGAGCATCTCATACCAAAGATAATCCGGGTGAGTTGGCTTTCTATGCTCAGCAGCACAAGCAAGCACAATATCTTCTTCCAAAGCCTCGCATGAGTTGATTTGGACAAGCTCAGATGCGTCTCTTGGTCGATATCCTTCCTCATGCAGGATCTGAGCAGCCCCAAAAGTGATCCCGGGGACAGTGTCTGAAAACTTGAACAGACCAAGTGAAAAAGCTTCTTTGCTCAAAGGAGAGTACTTCTTCCACATCGAGATAGGGTGAATATCTGTGTTCTGGAATGACTATTGTTGACGCCATGGGCTCCTTCCAGTGTTCAAGTCCAAAGAAACACGAGAACCACCCATTTTAGCTATCTTCTCTTCACGATGGGGCAAAGTTGCTCATCTCCGTAAAATCCGGTCGAAGACAAAAGCTAAGACGTGTTGCAGGCCTCAACCCAAGAATGCAAAGGCTGTTATAGCCACGTGCGCCTCTGAGGATTTCTCGATAGGAAACTGTCGCACTCTGAAAATTTCCTCTTTTTAACTACTCAGAGCACTCCTATCACGATTAACTGGCCGTGTTGATTGTGAAGATAAGCAGATTCGGTTTTGGGTTGACGGGCTAGGTTGCATGTCATAGCTACCGAGTAGACAAAGTTGGGTTTTCGTTCCCATCATTCAACATATAAGCGAAAGTCACACAATCATCCATTTTAACCTTTATTTATTACCTCAATTCGTACTTTTCTAGTTCAGAAGATGGCCATCATTTCGGGCAACTTAATCATGGTAAACTCATATATGTAGAACATATTCACCTAGTGCATCCAATACCAACTAACTGTCGGGCAACAAGTCGACAGTGCAAAGAACTTCAGTTAACTATTGGAGGGAATACAAGCCATAAGGATATACTTTGGGCAGCTAACACAGGTAATTAGAACACAACATTTTGACGGGCGGGAAACGGGGTTTTTAGAGAGACTTTCGATTGAACTCCAGGTTCAAGTCTCGGAGCAATTTGCGGGGGGCCGTATCCAACTCCCTCATGGTATGAATGTTGACAGACGCCTATCGATTAGATAAAGCGAGTGCTTCTTGGCAGCACTACTGATAAATATGAATGAGCGGGATGAGAGCGGAACCGTTATCAGGACCTTATCTTGAACGTGAACGGGATTAGTCATTCATCCCGCGACTCGCGGATTCTACGCATCGCTAGCCAGCTGAGCGGAGCGGAAGCGCCGATCAACGACTTCCCGCTTTTCATGAGCAGCGAAGTCAGGATAAAAGATCCCACTTACGAATTCACGATCGGGACTAATGTGATGTAATATCTTACCCATTTTTATTCCCGCCGAGGTTTGACCTCTTGGACAAATTGCCCCCTCAAAATATTCTCAACACCAAATTCCATGATCAACACCATCTTGGAATGGCGAATGTGGATTTACCCAGTTCTTATCGGGGCTCTTGATGTCATCTACCCTAAGTCTTTAGCTGGCTAGGGGATAGCAGAAAACTTAAGACCTCAATCCTAGGTAACAAAAATACTTAGGTAAGTTTAGGATAAACTTAGCAGGCTCTTTAAGTAGTTTATTTTTATCCCCTATTTTTAGGTCCTAAGTCTTCTGACACCCTGAGGGCTGGAAATTTTGAATCACTGACATCAGATAGACCAAGATATATTACCTGATTCCAATGACAAACATTCCAATATCTTCTGAGTATCTAGTGGCATGTCAAAAATTCCATTGATCGAAATTTTGGGCTATTTTGAGCACCATCAGCGCTTCATCCAGAACACCAAAACTCTTGGAATAGTCGCACACATTAATATCACCAATGTCACCATAACAATAGTCCAATAAATCATGCAACAAAACAGCATTCACCTACCCTCCTAGAAATCACGATCCTCAAATCCCCAGCAAAACTCATCAGTCACCCCGTTTCCCGACTTCATCAGGCGCTCCCTCACATCTTGGCGGCTCAGCTTGGCGGCACCACAGCCCCACGCTCCCAAGGCTTGGCTGTATGACCGGTAGCGCCACTGTTTAAGCATAGCAAATCAACCTTAACAAATAACCTTAAACGCCAAGTAGCCGCCAAGCGCCAAGCGCCAATCTCAATACCTCCCAAGAAAGCCCGCCCCTTTAATATTATCTTGGCTGGTGAGAATAATTCCTTGGCCAGGTGACTTGGCCTCTTTGCTCATTCAATAATATCATGTTCACCGACAGCCAAGAGCTCTTGGTCACTTGGCCACCGTTTGGAGCTTACGACAGTGAAGCGGCCTGTGTCTCCTGCCCCTCCGTTCTTCTTTTCTTTTCTTTTCTTTCTTTCTCCCTGCCGATCCCTCCCACCCGCGCCGTGTATCTGTTTCTTTTTTTAATATTGTGAATGTGAAGCGCTGAGGCTCATTAAAAACATTACGCGTTAGAAGAGGTTATCTATCGTCGTAAGCGTCCAGCCTCATGACACGCGGGATGAGCTGGCGTAAACGCGATACGAAACGATTCAGCTGGATATCGTCATCGGGATCAGAAATCCCGCAGCTCCCACTCTCGGAGCGGAAAAGCGCCTGACACAATGACTTGTGGCGTGTATTCCTTTCCTCGGAGTCACCTCTCAGGTCTTTCCACCTTCTTCCGCGGCGGTAGTGGAGCATGTGTTTACAGTCTTGGCTTACAACCTCGCCGATATCCTGTTTTTAGCTTCCGCCTGTGTAGCTTTGACCTACGTGAATCGCCCACGTTGATCATCTGTTTTAGTACTGTCTCTCATCATCTCCCTTGTCCCCTGTGGTCTGCCATCAACTCCTTGGCTCCTGTTTAGAAAATCTGAGGCATTTTCCCCAAACTTGATCTTTCGTTTTCTCCCCCGTGTTCCTTTGTACAAAAACCTTTCTGCGCCCTGCATACTGTGATTCGAACGCCACTTTTGTAGAATCTCTTCCCTTTGATCTTGACTCGACTCTTTCCAGCCTTTTCTTTTTTGTTTGCTTTTTGATCTTGTGTTCCTGTTGTTGAAGAGCATACTCGCTGTTGCAGAGTTTTAATACTCAGAGGGCTTGTTGACTTCTTTGGATAGTGGCTGGTACACATCCTCACCTAAGAACTCACCGTCATCAAGCCTACAGCACAATCATCCCTCTTCACGCCGAACCAACGAGAAGAATTAACACCGTCAACAAAACGCCGATCTGTCGTGGCAGACCAGAAGACTATATACTTCTGAATCCAAACTTTTCAGTGACGTGATTTTTCACCAATCTCAGACGCCAAAATGCCAGTCCTCAACCTCAGTGAGCTCAACATCGTGTTGGGAGTCTTGGGTCAGTACGATTTCTCTCTGGGCATTTCTTGGTGGTGATTTGCCCAGATCTTGGCGGGGCTTGGCGTTCTGACAGAGTTTTACAGGTGGCTTCATGGCGTTGTACGGTATCATATCCGTAAAGATCAAGCAGTCATGGTACCTTGGAGAAGCCTGTAAGTTATGCCGATAATTCTCATGTTGTTAAAGTATGCTAATTCTGTTGTCTTGCAGTACCCGCTATGGTGTTTGGCATCATTCTTGGACCTGTATCAGCCAAGTTTCTCGATAGTGAAAGATGGGGCTCAGCAGAGCCCGGTCAAACTGAGGACATCGCACTGGTAGGTGACCCCAACAATGCTGCAATGGCCTGTTACTGATCTTTACAGGGCCTCATGCGCGTTGTCATCGGTGTACAGCTCGTTATCGCTGGTTACTCGCTACCAGCAAAGTACAATGTGACTCGCTGGAAAGAGTTACTTATGTGCCTGCTGCCAATCATGACCCTCATGTGGCTGTTAACAACCGGCTGTATTCTTGCTACCATCCCCAAGCTCAGCCTTCTTGCCGCATTGGCCCTCGCTTCATGCGTTACCTGCACCGATCCCGTCCTTTCGCAGGCTGTTGCCAAAGGACCCTTTGCCGACAAGTATGTTTCTCGTCATCTTCGAGAAATCATCTCGTCTGAAGCTGGTGCAAATGATGGATTTGGTATGTTCTTTCTGTTACCGTAATTCATTCGGTGACTGACTGTTATAGGCTTCCCGTTTCTCATGCTGGCGGTATATTTGATGCGACACGCATATGAGCATCCTGAGAACAGCACTGCTGAGGTTGCATACCTTGCTGTACGGGCGAGTGAAGAGGTTGGCCGTCTTGGAGGTGGTATCGGTGAGGCTATGAAAAACTGGGTTGTTGAGACTTGGCTTTACTACGTCGCCATGGGTATCGCCTATGGAGCGGTCGTCGGTTTCACCTCATGCAAGGCCATCAAGTACGCGATGCAAAGGCAAGTTTGATCACTCTAGCAGTAAACCGACAGCGCAAGCTAACTGTGACATAGAGGATGGGTCGATGAAGAATCGTATCTCCTCTTCCCCGCAGCCCTCGGCCTCTTCATCATCGGAACGACCGGCGCAATCGGCACAAACGACCTCGTCGCCTGTACAGTCGCCGGAAACATGCTAAACTGGGACGGCGAATTCCTCGCCGAGACTCACCGCCGCCACGACGAAGTAAACCACTGCATCGACGTTCTTCTCAACTTTGGCGGTTTCATGTTTATCGGAATGGTTCTTCCCTGGCAATCATTCCACGACCCTGACGGCACTGGAGTCACGGTCCCCCGACTCATCGCTCTTGGCTTCATGGTGCTTGCGTTTCGACGCATCCCGGCAATTTTGCTGCTGTACAAGGCTATGCCTGCTGTTGTCAAGGATTATAAGGAGGCGTTGTTCATGGGTTATTTCGGACCTATTGGTGTCGGGGCTGTTTTTTACCTTGAGCATATGAAGCACTTATTTCCTCATCCCGAAGAAGCGGATCATGAAGAGAGAGACCTTCTTGCCGCTCTTGGTCCAGTTATTTACTTCCTCGTCTTCTTCTCCATCGTCGTTCATGGTCTCTCAATCCCTCTTCTCGACTTCATCTACAGGTGGAGAGGGGTTGAACCCATCCAAGACGACGCCATTTCCATCCGCCGCAAGTCTTTCACCTCAGCGACACCAGTCAACGCTATTGCCACTGATGAAGATAACTTTATCGCCTTCAATCGCTTCAGTCGGCCGGTTGATGAGAACGGTATCCTTCCGGGTGAGATTCCACCGGCTGTTTTGGCACGGAATGAGTTTGCTACGTTTTCTGGCGATCATAACTCGGAGGATGATGAGAGAGAGAGGGAAGAGCAGGAGAAGAGAAGACAGAGAAGGACGATTCAATACATGGTTTAGACTTAGCGTAGCATGATAGATTTCGTATATAGCGTTGCATTTAGAATTGAGCATGGAGTTGGTGTTTTAACTAGAGTCTGATCGAGATGCAATGTTGTGTACATCTGACTGACTCGCGCCTCTGAACCTTTTCTGAGTCGTGCCAAGATTGACGTCACCACGATGTTGAGATAAGATAAGACAATTGAGGTGCAGATACCCTGTATCCGATGTCAACGCAGCATGTCGGCTCACAAACTTGTTACCCTTTGAGATTCTGGTAGCTCACTGAAGTTAGGTATATGACACGGCTCTTCTCTTGGCATGAGTGTCCTCGGAGAACATATCATAATTTTGTTGAATTTGGCAAACACTCTGGATCCCGAACTTACTCCCTTTTATATTACAATCGGCACATGTTTCATTCAACTCTCGCCTTTTTGCCGTGTGACGTGCGGTGAGGAATTGTGACAACAAAAGACAACACTTTACCAATTTATCTAGTAGATATTAGTCTCTTATTGAGGGCGGATCTTGAATCACAATTCATATATTCGTCTCTCAAAAATAGCTATTTTATGCTTCAAGAATTACCCATGGACTCCAATGACAGCTGAATCCGATGTCGCGCACCAAAACAACTCCAGCTTTCAGGTGTCTCAATAAACGTAAAAGTTTGTAACCTCCGGATGATCCCTCCTCGTCTTCTTGTTTAAATGCTTCAAATGGAATCTCAAACCCCAAGCGATTACCATGACACCAAGTGAAAATGCGATACTCGCAACCCAAGCAGTTGTATACCGAGGCTCATCCGACGAAGGCCATAAATAAGCCGTATAAACATGAGCCAAGTTGCCAAAAGTATTGCAAATGGCAAGCGATACAGCTTTCTTCTCGCTAGTTTGTCCGACCGTTGCACTAATCCAGGCCAGTATAATATTGTTGATGCCGAAACTGAAGCCGACGAAGAGATAAATACTGAACATCCGAGCAGCAATGTTCAGTGTTGACACAGCAATGATGAAGCCGATCATGACGATGCATTTGCAGATGGTGATATGTAGCGTACGTTCATTCCAGCGACCTGATGTCCAAGCCATACCGATCCCGACCGCAGCGGCGAGGAGATATGGCGGGCATGTCAAGACTAAAGCAATGGTGTTGCTGTCGGTAAGTGTCTTCATGACGGATGGGAGGAAGTTTTGGAAGCCGACTGATGAGAGGTGGAGGTTATACATGAGGCATAAGGCCCATGTTCGCCAATCTGATGCAGATTCTTTGAGTCCGATCCATACGCTGGTTTTCTCTCGGACGTCGGTAGTGTCAGTGTAGATCCGATTGTATGCGAGTTGTCGCTGATCTTCTGAGAGCCATCGGGTGGTGAGAGGATGATCTGGGAGGAAGATGAATGCTAGAATGGCGGTAAGAATCGAAAGAGCACCTTGAATGATGAAGAGCCTATGGTAATGGGTTAATTAAGAGTAAAAAGACCCCAAATCTGAGTTACTTACCATTGCCAACCCGCCAAGCCATGCTTTTGGTCAAGACCAGCGAAAACACCAGCGGCGATGAGCCCGGCAAAAGAACTGGCTATCATGTTGCCGGTATAAAAGATAGCAAGTCTGACAGCGAGTTCTTTACGAGTGTAAAACATGCTGAGAATGAACAGAGCTCCAGGATAAAACTATAGACGGTCAGATAACCTTATTCACTTGGTAGATGTAGATACTCACCGGTGCTTCGGTGACTCCAAGAATGAAGCGCAGTGCGACCATGCTTCCATAACTATTCGCCAAGAAAGTCACAAGACTGACAATGGACCATGCAAGACAGAAGCCGGCCATGTACCAGGATGGCTTGACTCTGTTGATGAGCATGTTGCTGGGGACTTGACCGGCACTGATGATGTTAGCAATCAGGCTTCTGAGGGCGTTGGTGATTGAGCTTACATGTATCCGACAAATAAGATAGAGACGCAAGTATTATACTGTGTCCCCACGAGACCAAGATCATCCTCGAGACTATTAAGTCGAGCATTGACGAGAGCATTTCGATCGAGATAATTGAAGAGGTACATGAACCATAACATAGGCTGCACTCATCGTTAGAGATTGGTGCTTATATCCGCGTACCTCATTACTTACGAGAATGTACTTGTCTAATTTCTTGACAAGTGCAATTTCTCTCGGGTCCGTTTTCGCATGGGCTCCAAATTCATCCACCTTGTCCATCTTGGGAAACTTGGAAAATATGGCGTCATCGGTTGGTCTAGACTCAACCTTGTCAAGAGCCCGTTCAATATGCTCGTTCCGCGCAACATCGTCGGGCTTATGCTCATGCCTCACGAGACCTTGGGAAGTTGGAGTCGCCATTGCTCACTCAAGTCTTCTGGTTCCGAAAAAAGATGAGTATTCGACACTTTTCCGCATCCGAGAAGGAGCAGGAGTCGTCTTTTATGCCTGCCCATCTCCATGCCAAGTCTCCCCCACGGGGGTATAAAGATGCGGGGGGATCAGCAAGCCTAAAAACAAGGTTGGCAAATGACGATAGCAACGCCTAAATGCGACGCTCATTATTGGCGTGATTCAGAATAAAGTGGTGGGCGCTTATACGAAAAAGCGGATAAAGGTGACGATCTGACGGATGAGATACCAGAAACCGGTATGACGCCGTGGCGGAAAAGCACCGTCGTCTTGGAACCTATTTAGCGAGCCAATTATGGATGCTTATCTTGGTTTCCAGAAGAGAAATGCATCTGCCGTGGATGACGTGGGCGGGGAATTGAGATCAGCCTTCTGCCCGTTCCTCTGAGCATGGCTTTCGTCGCCCGATTTGGGATACTCTCAGCTCCGTTGACGAATTCGGTAATTGGTGACCATGAAAACTGTCTATGCATTGGGTTCTGTGGCCATGTAGCATCACTGTCGGTATTGCTGTCCTCGTTGCTAGCCCCATCATTGTCTTGGTCATTATCGTTGCCTGCCATATCCTCATCACCGCCACCGTCTCTGCCGTTGTCATCGCTCTTGTTATCCTCTTCTTCAGTAACATCGTCTTCCTCCTGCTCCCCCTCATCTGCGGGATTTCTTCCAATGACCTCCGTGCGGCCATTAAAGCGTGTCGACGAAGTTCGCGAAATGTACAGCCGGCTGATGCAGTCGTGGCAATTCCTGAAGAGTATCACTCCTATAGTACTCAAGGTTCAAATCCGCCTTGGGAACAAGCCGAGGTTTGTCCACATAGGCGTTCTGTTTTGGTATAGTTCGTAGTCTTGCACATTCGTTCATAGCTCCAGTTCGTGCTTCCCGATCCGCTTTCGTCCAATTGGGCTGGCCAAAGTCGACGATGAACAGATTTCCGTCTTCCGCGGTTTTAAGTCGTCCACCGAACGAATAACCATCGAATTTGAGCACTTTAAAGAACTGGCGTGGCTGTTCAAAAAGACTGGGGTAGTCCCTCAAAATAGCCTCGTCGAGTTTTTGCTGTTCCGACAACATGAAATATGTTAACAGCGTGATAGACCTACTATAATGATGATATTGTTGCTCAATGGAATTGTCCGACTAAACATATGCTATTCATTTTTCTCCCAAGAATGTGCTTATCGTAGACATGCCTTTTCTCCCACTGTAGCTCTGGGCTCATTTCTTTCACCCCACATCAAAGCACCAGATGTCGTCCATGATCGGCGGAAGAAATCAAACGACCAAGCTGGAAAATGTAGGCAACGACACTGACGTTGAGGTCAGAGACTCACGGACGTGGATTGCGGTCTCTGCGGTTAGCGTGCCGTTTCCAGGCCACCATTGGCAGATCGTATCATATAAGGAGGACTACACTAGCGACTCAATTCATAGCAAGGAAAATAAGAATGGTTTGCAGGATACTGTGTGTTCGGTGACAAGTGGAAAGATATTAATGACCGAGCACTAAGTACAAATTGGCTCATCAAGGTTATCAGGCCTGATACGAGTATGTGAGCCCGGTAAACGCCTAAACTTCATGTTCATATATCTTAAAGGTTCTCTCTTACGTCTATGAAAGTCATAGTGATATTAATTCCAGTATTGTTTCTTTCGGTATGCGTCCTGCTAACTGCAGTAACGCAGTGATAGCAAGCGCGGTGCCTGAACAATCTCGCTGCCAGGCTGGGCCATCAGAAGCAACAAGTGCCATTAGTAGTGTCCAAAGATTCGGCATCTACAGAAGATAAATGGCTCATTAGCATTCCTTACACGCAGTTTGGACATTGACTGGTGATATTCACGACCTACCTCTGTGGGTATGACTGTCCCAAGATTCTGATACAAATGTGCCGCCAAGCCATTCTGTTTCCTGACCGAAGCAGAATCCACAAGTGGTTTTACAGCTAACCAAGTCTGGCTCCCCTCTAGCATGAGGACTGCCTCAGCTTCCTTAAGGATTTCTTCGCTAACGCCACGGTATTCTGCAGGCTCCCACTTTCTTGCGCCCTCGAGAACATCGGCAAGGACTGCAGGAAGCCTTCTAAGCCGACTAAAGCGCTGCTCATGGAACAGCTGAGACCCTTCTTCAAAGTCGTCGCAATAATATGAAGTGACTAGCTCGTCAAAGCTTTCAAATCCCGCTGTGCCGACACATTCCATCACCTTCTCGAACCTTCTGTTCAAAGATGCCATAGGGTCAACTTTAGAACACTTTGATGACGGGGTGTAGCTTGATAGTCCGATGGTAGTAGACCGGGCTCTTGTTGCAGTAGAATTCTCCTGAGAGGACCTTAACTCTTGTTCTGCAGACTTTTCGCACGAACACGACTTCCATGCGTCTATATCTGTGTTTCCGATAAGGAAGTCTAGTTGCAACTCCGCATTTGTGCCTCCACCCGTGAAGTTGGGAGCAGGGGGAGCAGTCGTAGTGATCAGTGTAGGAAAGGGCTGCGAAAGAGAACAGTTCCAGTTTTGATTGAAGGCATTTTGTTGCCCGTTTAATGGATCATTATTTCTTCTTGAAGTATTGTTATCAAAATCTAAGCCTTGTTGAATGCGGCAGTTGACTTGTCGACCATCATTAATATTGTTTGAAACTGGCTCCCTCAAGCTTCGGCGGTCTTTCCCCAGCCGACTGAAGCTTTCCTGTGCGTGGGTTGTAGTAGCTTCCGGCATCTGATAGCCAGCAACAAAATAGTCTGCCGGGGACGCTTCGGGTAAGAGGGCAGAATTGGTATTGTTGTTATTGGGGCTGTTGCTGTGCCGTTTCTGACTGATTGCAGAGCCCAGATTCTCGAGTACCCCAGTATTTGGCTCAACGCTTGTTGCTGAAGATGTTGGCTGCGATAAACATTGCTGTCCAGAACCCCTATGGCTTGCCGGTTGCGGTTGAGGTTCAGGAGCTTCAATAGATGAGGTCACACCTTCATACTGGGCAACTCTCTGCTGAAGTTCAGCAATCCGTGACTTGACGCGTCGACCTATCGTAAGATTGAGTTAGACTGGACCCTCTAATCGGACTCAGTATTTCTTACGATAGCTTCGCTGAGCGACTCGATTTTGCAGGCGCTTCTTGGCTCTGGGGTCCGTGATATCTTGGCATTCCATCTCGGCCGAGTTGTTGTTTGTGGCCGGAACTGGTGGGGCAGAATGATTCGAATGAGACGAGGCACCTGACTCAGAGGCTCTCATTGGTACCTCTCTGGATGAGCACTTTATCAATTGATGCTAAGATAAGGGTGAAGAATTTGAGTGCATGCTTTAGTTACTTCTACACAGTAAATATATTGGTTTACTAACCATCACAAATTCTCACTATGGATGTAGCCATAGCCGTAAGCAAGCACGCGACTACCTACTCGTCTCGTCGGAGCCACAGAACAATGCCAGGCATAGCGATAACTGCCAAAAGTCCCCACCCCCTGAGCTGCAATACCTTGTAGACCCACGGAATCCTTCACTACTACGGTATTTGAATCATGATACGTTCTGATGGCCAAGGTTCTTTTGCCGAACGAACAACGATTTGAATCCGCTCCCCACGTTACTCCCGCGCAGGGATCATCCACTCTCTACCCTATAAAGTGATATTGCATTTGATGCTTTCGTGGGCCCTATTCCGTTGTATTTGCATTTTTCTCCACTCGATATTTCCACAATAGCCGCGGTAACTCCAAGCGATTCGATCTGCGGAGCAATCTGAATCTAGACTGGCCGAATTAGATCACATATACGGCGCAGAATCCACATCGCGGATTGAATTTCGTAATTCCTCGGACACACAGCACGCGGATCGGGCCGTTCATAGCGTCCCGCACACTAAATATTAGCTTCTAGCAGAGGACTTTTGTATTAGACAGATTGCCTCGTACGTACTCTTCTCACTCAGGGTCATACTATTTTGGAACTGTCAAGCGATTTGTCTTCCACTCACGAAAGCATCACTCTTGCTGGGATTCATTGCACCGTATGTTAAGAACATCTATCACAACAGGGCTAATAGATACACTTTAACAATTTCACTATATCAAATTTGAAGATGAACGGCGAGATTACTGTCAAAAAGGCCTGCATCAATACTACTTCCAGTCACTTCTCTCTCACAAGGAGATGACCCTACACGCTCTCAGTTTCCATCCAAAACGTCCCTGCTGGCTTGCATGAGCCGATGGTAAGTCTGCAAAACATATCGTCGATCGGTCCTGGAGAGCACAAGGAAGTAAGCGAGGAACTCCACGCCCAATGGTGGCGATACCAATGTACCAGGTTCCCTGAACAACTCCGCTCTATACACGAAA
The DNA here is from genome assembly GCA_002982035.1 of Fusarium algeriense. NCBI lineage: Eukaryota > Fungi > Ascomycota > Sordariomycetes > Hypocreales > Nectriaceae > Fusarium > Fusarium algeriense. The sequence continues at coordinate 22,450 of PVPY01000877.1, read as the reverse complement.
GGAGCGGCGTCTGGCATCCTCGCCAGAACCTTGTCGCAGAATCCTTTCGGTACTGTTATGTTGTTGCGGTGGATCGGAATTAGGCAGTTTGCACTCCAATATTGGGTCTCGGACAAGAAAGGCTTGCACATCGCCGCAAACCGATCGCCATCCTTGACGCACTGGAGGAGCTGTAGTGCGCAAAGATCTACACCATATGCATGGAGGGATGAGAATGCGCAGTCTAAACCCGGGGGTCGGGCGTTGATCTCGATGAGGTAAACCTCTGGATGGCCCGGCGGAGCAGTGTCTCGCTTGACCAAGTCAACAATACCATCGATATCCTGGTACTCCATATCTGAATCTCGAACTCTAGCTTCAACGTGGAAAACACCGTTGCGAAACCCAAGTTTGAGTAGTGATTGATGTAGAGATTTCTTCAGGAGCTTCTGCTCCTGAAGCGACAAGCTCGTAGGAGAAACCATGACTGTCTCTCCAAAGCTGTCGGCAACAGTGGCATCAGTAGCATCCGCGGTACAAGGGAAGTCGTCCGTGATCTCAATGAACAAAAGTTCTCCATTCCAGAGAGCTATGTTGGCATCAACCTCCGGGCCACTAATGTATGTCTCAATGAGGATCCCATATTTTGACAAGCCGTCCTTCTCCAATTGAATCAACGCCTGTCGAAGTTCCGATATGTCCTGGGCCTTCTTCACACCTCGGGATGCGGCGCCTCTGCATGGCTTGACTACCAGCGGGTACTTCAAGCTCTCGACGGTTGCAGAAAGATGGTCGCTATCCAGATCTGCTAAGCTCTGCACTCGTAAAGACTGAAAGTTTGGAGAATCAAGAACCCTACGCGTCGCATCCTTGTGGTGAGCTGTGACAATAGATTCGACAGGTTCTGTTTCAAGGCCCAAAAGCGCGGCGGCCTTTGCCGTTGCAATGACGAACTCGTCCGAAAATGTGATAATTCCGTCAATCCTGAGGCCTTGAGCAGCTTTGGCGAGTTTCTCAGGCAGACTGTCATCGATTGTCATATCGACTGCAATGAAGCCATCACGAAGATGGCTGTATTCCTGACGCTGCATAAAGTGACCAGGGCGGTCAAGAACGATAACTGAAATGCCGAGCGCACGCGCAGCATCAAAGGGACCCTCCGAGCCATATGAACATGCTGTGCTGTCGAAGAGAGGTCTACCGCCAACTACTGCAACAGTTCGAGCTGGAGGTTTGTTTGGCAGCACCCAGTCAAAGGATAGCCTATTGTTAATGTCTTCGCCGAGAATATCAAAAGCTGCAATACCATGGGCTTGGTGAAGGGAAGGTTTGCAGATCAAAGCCCCGAGGGACGACTGCAGAAGTGACAGCAGCTTGGCTTTGCTGTTTGTGGGGTTGGAGGCGAGAAAAAGACTGTCAGGTTCTGGATGCGAAACGACAGTTTCGACACATTCAGAATGTACCAGCCTCAGTTGCAGTATATCGCGTCTACACAGATAGCCATCTCGAGGAACAATTAGCACCTTGATGAGAGCTTGTATAGCAGGACTGGATCCGTTGGGTTCCTTGGAAACAGAACTGGCAGGTAGACAATGGTGCACAATAGCCTCAAAGAAAGTCCCAGTGCCGTCAACAGATTGGTTCATTTGATCGCCCTCATTATCCTTCGTGGAGAGATCGACGGTAGACGGTATACTCAGAATAAGATCGACTGAGTAGAAATGAGGGGACACGTTCCCATTCGTGTTTATGCCTCCGGGTCCTCCTACAAATCTCCATTGAGAAACAGTTGGTATGGTGGCTACTCAAGGATTTTGTGTCAGCGCATGAAATCGAGATAGGCTTAGAATGCAATGGTGATACTTACATTTACCATCTAGTCCCCTGACCGAGATTGTCTCGGATAAGAATGAATCGGATGCCACAAGCGTCGATAAGCTGCCCATCTTTGTCTCTACTGTTACACGAGCGCTGCTATAAACGGACGGACAGACAATGCAGTATAGATGCTAGGTATATATTCCAAGGCTTTGAGTATTATGGTACAGCTAGCATGTTTTACCACGAATAATTATATCCTACCTATCTAATGACTATGGAGTAATTGATAATTCACCGTCGTGACTTATTCGGAAAACAGCCTGAGATAACCCGAGACTTGCGACACCTCTGTAACCAACGTCATTCGATCATGGTAGCTTCAGCACAACCACTTATCCCACAACATGTAATCGACCTTAGAGACCGGACTTTATGTCATGCAGCATGAGGAGGAGTCCACGCGGCCCATACTGATTCATCTCTGGACATTGTACTTTTCATTACTGTATTTAGCTGAGGTAGAATTTTGCCCTACCGATAGTACTAAGCTCGATGAGTAAGAATATTGGTTACAGACGTTATTGCCCACCTCGCTCACGCCATGCGGGGTATCGTTGGGGATAGAGAATTAGTAATTCTACTAATTCCATTTTCGCATTTTCACTCAGAACGTCGACTACGCCGTATTATGCAAGCTCGTGCATCATGTTGGAGTCCACTCAAAAAGAAACCTTCTCGATAAGGGTTACATGCAGGGGCCCAAGACCCATTTTAGTGACTGGGGCAAGCTGCGGCAAAGTCACCACCCATGTCTCGGGAGTCAAACCCGTCGGGTAATAAGTCAAGCGTTCGTTATGGCCGACAAAAGGCATGCATTGATCTCGTATATGCATAACGTGTTTTCTACTACCTATCTTGTCAAAGTCATCAATGCTTCAGAGTTTAGGCCTGGCAAGGTATCACAAAATTTGCATCAAGGCCAACGTATTGTTACTGGGTTTGGATAGATACGGAACTCTCCAATTTATGAATACTTCGACATGAATAGCTATGGCAATCTCGGGCTATGAACATATTCTAGGCTGCCATTGCCTCATCGTCAGGGATGCTGATCTTCTCAGCCCCATCAGAACTCGCCTCATCAGTGACAGGGACACACTGTTTCAGAACCCCATTCCCGTTTGCAAACCCGGTCTTACTCGGCTTCTTATCAGCAATCCAGTCAAGGTTTGTGTTGGAGAAGATGCGGCCAGTTTTGACAGCCTCAAGATCGCTAAGAACCATCTCTTCTACCAGCGCCTCAAAGCTGTACCTGGGCTTCCAACCAAGTACCTTTTGAGCCTTTGCAGCCGAGCCCAGTAGATTTTGATTATCGAGCTGTCGGTAAAACGCAGGGTTTACCTTGACGCGAACCTTGCCACTGGCTGAGTCAATTCCAACCTCGTCTAATCCGGCCCCAGACCATCTGTGGAACTATTAGCAAGGGACATGGTGATCATAATAGTGACTCTTACTCGATGTTGACTCCTATGACTTTGAAGGCAGCCTCCACAAATTCACGAACACTATAAGCCTGGCCATATGCCAAGACATAGTCACCGCCGACTGGCTGCTGGAGCATGAGGTACACACCCTGCATATAGTCTTTCGCATGACCCCAGTCTCGGACTGCATCAAGGTTGCCAAGTGAGAAAGATTCTGATTGGCCACATGCAATCAGAGCCACTTGGGTTGTGATCTTGCGAGTGACAAAGGTCGTTCCTTCAAAACGCATTATTAGCACTCCGATGTCGCGTCGCCCTGGCTCGCCATTGTTATCCACTTACCACGTCGTGGTGATTCATGATTGAACAGAATTCCGTTGGATGCATGAAATCCATATGCTTCTCGGAAGTTGACAGTCGTCCAGTATTGGAATAACTTGGACACAGCGTAAGGTGATACCGGATGGAATGGGGTCTCCTCGGTTTGTGGAGCCGGCATGTCCGATCCAAACACCTCCGCGGAGCAGGCCTGTAGATGGACATATTAATTGATGAACAAAACCATAGCTTGAAGGTGGAGCTTGAGGCTTACGTTATAGAACTTGGTCGTCTTATCCATGCCCAGCATTCTCATTGCCTCGAGCAATCGAAGAGTTCCCATAGCGTTTGTATCGCTAGTCTGTAGAGGAGTCTCAAAGGAGACGCCAACATGAGACTGAGCGGCCAGATGGTAAACTTCATCGGGTTTGATGTTGCCAAGAACCTGGACGAGGCGCCCCAGGTCAGAGACATCACCAAGATGCATCGTGAGGCCTGGCCGTAGAGGTCTTCCTAGGGCTTCACGCCTGGATGCAGCCGAACGCACAAGGCCGTGAACTTCGTATCCCTTCTCCAGGAGGATCTCGGAGAGATACGAGCCATCTTGACCGGTAATTCCTGGCTCATAGCATGAGAAAACCGAGTAGTTATTGGCAGATTTTGCATCACTTACCAGTGATGAAGGCCACTTTGGGCCTGAAGAAACCAGTCAAGACTGCCATGGTTGCGTATTGGAGTTGTAAAGTGATAATAGTTGAAAAGGTAAGTAGCAATGTTGAATAGCTGATAATCTGTGAGCCTTGGAGAATGTAGCTATATATCCTTCTTCAAACAAAGGATTGGATTATTATACTTCATAGGAGTTATTTCACCTTTCGATATTACCCCTGGGGAAGTAAAATCTGTTGCCATCGGTTCAATCGTTACTCGAAAGAATCGATCTCTGGGGTCTTTTCGGCATCGGCTATTCACTGTCAGAAAGTCGCATGCCCCAGAAGATCGACGCAACCTCGCAGAGCGGTTGTTGAGTCAGCTTTGGGCAGGGATCGGACCATGTCTTTCTCCAGCTACGTCGTGATCACTTTTTTCTCTGTCGCCTTATTACACAGTAATGGCCATATTACGTCTTGTTGGGGTAACCTGTCATGCAACTAGTGGATCCTGATACTGACGTTATACTATGTGTCTTCCGAAGATGTGGGAAGTTAAACGGGCTTCATGGAGCTTGGGGGATAGTAAGCTACACTCAGGACACCTGAGTATGGGCAATCTTGTCATTGTCATACTAGTGATACGAGGGCCGAAGAAAAAGATTGGTTGTTACTACTATAAAATCTAGTCTCCACGTAATACCGGCTCAAGGATTTCTAAGATCTCAGCAGTGCCGAGCCGGCTCAGTGTTTGCTCATTCAGAGAGTGTTTCTCTAGAAGCTCCTGCCTCATGCTGGTCGAGTTTATGTCAGACCCTGATGGCCTCTGCGCAAAATCCAAATAGTAACCCATTGTCCCCTGACTAACACCATGGCATTTCCAAAGCGTAGCTTTCCCAGCCTCTTTGTCAGATGCATCTTCTAAAACTGTCAGATGTCATGCATGCATGCGAGAGGCGGAAAGGTAGGAAAACCAAAAGGTCGATATACCTACCTTGGAGATCAGTTCTTAGTCTGTGCGGATGCCATTCATTGAAGCCTTTCCACTTCGCTGGTTGCCCATTAGGTAGGAATTGAGAGGAAACATGGCGGGCCTTGTTGGTAACAAGTATTCGAGGTAGCCTGTATGGTAGATTATTCAGAGCGTCGGCTCTGTTGAGATTATCGGGTCCAATAAGATGCGAAAAGACGATTTTGTATCCATCTTCTCTACCCAGCCGTTCAACCGCTTTTGTGAATGGAAGAAAAGGATACCAAGTCTCTGACCATACCCATACTTTGTCCTTTGGAACCTGAGACATTTGAGCCCAAAGACCGGCTCTCTTCTCTCGGCTAAGGAAGAATTCCGGGTGACTGTTCGCCAATTTGTGTCGCAGATGGAAGTTTTCGCTCGGCAAAACCACCAGGGCGACGGCATTAGCTACGGGGTGCAAAGCTGACAGCAAGACGTCCAAATGTCCGCGATGAGGAGGATTGAAAGAGCCACCGTACACCAAAATCAAGTTCTCCTGGTTTCTGTCAAGACGACAATCCAGGAGTCGGAGAGGCTCGAGAGCGGCGTCAGTGGACAGCCGAACTTCCCTGTAAGCCGCTTCGAGATATGGTCGTAGTGACATGGTTGTTGGCTTGTAGATAGCGTTTCAATGGATGAGAATAAGAAAGTACTGGGATGAGAAATAGAGCAAAATGTGAGGAAGAAGTCGAGGGCTTTATATGTTTACAATGGTGCAAGGGCATCTCCATATATTCTATTCAAAGTTGTCGTCTAGAACAATACACCACAAGACTTTTCCGTCCCCCTTCCAAGCATCATCAGCGCCTTTCCGCTATTCAATGCTACAGATAGGGTCTTAAAATTGACGGACCTGGTCCACCCAGGTTACCAAGTTAGCCCTATTGACAGCGAGATTATTCTCACACAGAGCATCTGCAAACCCCAGCTAAGACAGGCTTGATCTCCCCAGAGCATTAAGTTCGATTCATGATCGGAGACGAACTCAACCAACATCCAGAAAAAACCAAGGCTGTGATAAAAGGAATGCTGTAAGCTCCATCAATGTACAAATGAAGTCGCTTGCTGAGCATCATGGTACTGAGAATTGCCAAAACAACAGGAGCCAAGCAGCGCCAGATGTTAGAATCTGGACCAAACCTTCTCGAACATCCAGTCCAATCAGCCGCAGAAACCGCGGTGGAGATCAAGAGACCTGCATACGGTGTAGCAAGGCCCTCGTGGTACATTGCTTTTCCTAGAGGGCTTCTAGGGACCAAATGCGCTGCAACATTAAACCTCGCCAGGCGCGCAACTCCCGAACACACATAAATGGCCAGTGCTGTCCGGTCAAGCATGGTATTAAAGCCGGCGCAATAGACCATGACAGCCGGGGCCACACAGAATGAGACCTTAACACGTGTTATTTAGCATCACCATAGGTGGTAAAAAGGAGCATACAGGTCTTACCAAATCGCAAAGACTGTCCAGCTGTTTACCCATTTCGGAACACTCATTTCTAGCCCGTGCCACTATGCCATCGAAGCGGTCACACTCATACCCGATGAATATGAGCGAGTGTGCTGCAAGGAAGGATTGCTGTATTGCAAGGAAGATGGCTAAAACTGTTTCCGCAAGTCAGTCCCTTGGGGGTCAGTTCGAACTTTTTGGTAATGTTTGATGTTACCTCCACAGAAACCTACATCTTCGGTTAGCCTGGTAACTGTACAAGAACACCGCGGTTGTAGATCTTCTCACCATTTGAAAGTGTAATGTAATCGGCCACTCGGAGTCGGCTATACCGGTTTAGCTAAGCTTCCAGGACGGTGTTCAATGGATACCTTATCATGTCGTACTTGACTTGCACTTTGCCGGCCATATCGATGTCTTGTTTCACAGTCATACTGTTTTACCAAGTTGTTGTTCAGGCACACTTTCTCTTTTACCAAATTCGAATGCTTTGGAGCCGATTCCAAACTTATAGTAATTGACCTATCGACTATTGTCTACTCGACGTTCAATCTCTAACTGAATAACACACTACATTGTCATCTTCCCCACTACTAAAAGCATTCTATTGCTCATTATGGATCTTGTTACCACTTCGTAGGCAAAGACCTCAACGCATTACGGGAAGAGAGATTACTTCTAGAATACTATGCATGGAGAACTGACTCATAGGAAGTAAATGAGATATTACTACCCCCTTGCACATATGGACTGGACCGTAGAGGCAATATCTCGTAATTCACTCATGCAGGATGACAAGATATTGGCCATGATTCGATCCGGCATGGGCACGTAAGCGTAGGGGTATTTGATGGAATTCCAACGGGTCCACAACAAATAACCAATGGGCCATTACTTTCTCTAGTCTCTAGCAGCTGACATAGCCAAAAGGATTCTATGGATCCAGGTTACCTACTGCCTCGCGGAAATTTCCCCGGCATGTATACCCAGAAGGCTACTGATCCGGTCCAATCGGATCTCCAAAAGCTATGCTTGAATTTTAAGCGACGTGTGATCTGCGTGCACGTAAAATTCTATCTTTGGTGGAGCTTTCTCAATTCAAAAGTACCAGTGGGCTCCTAACCAATATGACCTAACAGGCATATAAGCGAGTATCTGTAGGATGCAGTAAGACCAACAAAGTCAGTTGAGCCCCGCAATACGGTTCGACCTGTCAATTTTGCCATCGCTGCGTTGTCAATACCTCGGCGTGGTTGAGGTACACCTTTGAGTTTGAGTCTGGAGCAGGACAACATACTTGACTTTTGCAAAATCTTGAAACAATTTTGATCTTCCACAGAAGTCAAGCTGGGTTACATAAAATTCTGTGTCTTATTATTTATCATGTCGAATCAACAACCAGAACAACAAAGACGCGATGCAACAGAAGAAGAGGTCAAAGAACTACGACATGTTGTAGATTCAGTGCCTTTCATTGTTTGGATCGCTCTCATTGCGAATGCTACAGAGCGATTTACTTTTTATGCCATAGCAACGCCATGGCGTACGTAACAAAGACCAATCAACGCAGCGCCATTCGCTTGGTCATTCTGAACTTACATGTTGCATAGAGAATTACATCCAGAACGGTGCCGAAAGCGTCGCCGTTCCTGGTGAATTGGGCCTCGGACAGGCTACGGCGACCAACATCACGAGTGCTTTCTTGTTTGTTAGCTTTTTACTACCGACTGTCTTCGCAGTCATTTCGGATACGTGGCTAGGCCGCTATAAGACGCTTTGTCTTAGTTTCTTGTAAGTTCTTATCGTACGAGAAAGTCAGGGGATATCTGATAAGGAATAATGCAGCTTGGACTTCTGTGGATGTTTGATATTATTCGTTACCTCGCTCCCTGTGTTTCATGCCAAGTCTACCAAGGTAATAGGACTGGGACTCGCGATGACAATGCTTGGACTTGGTACTGCTGGTGTTAAGGCTACAGCATCTCCGTTTATAGGTAATGAGCCCTATTCTTGACTCTCTATGGTAGCTTTCTACGACAGATATCCACAATTCTACTAAGTGAACGAGAGGTTGACCCAATCCACAGGCGATCAGTACCCCGAGACAGCACCTCAACTGATCATGACCAAGAAAGGCGAACGCGTGATTGCAGATCGTGCGCTTACGCTTCAATATATCTACAACGTGTCTTACTGGTGAGTACACATTAGCAAGCTCATAACAATGTTTCAAATGACTGAAATCTCACGTCAAGGCTTACAAACATCGCGAGCCTATCGCTAGTGGCATCAACGTATCTGGAAAAGATCGTGGGCTTCTGGGCTGCCTATTTACTGCCACTCTGCACGGTTTGGACTCTGGTACCATTACTTCTCCTCTTTCACAAGTCATTCGGTAAGTAGCAAACGCTATCCTCTTCCCTATTTCCGTGCTATAGACTCTGACAAACAAAGTGAAACTTCGGCCGCAAGCCAATATCCTTCCCCGAGCTTCTCGCGTTATCATGTGCGCAGGCAGACATAAGTTCAAGTGGGAAACGGCGACACCTCTTTACCAATCGGAGACCTATGGCCGGCAGGTTGATTGGGATGACAAGTTTGTTTTCGAGATCAAAAGAGGTCTCCAGGCTTGCAAGGTCATGTGAGATTTAACATTCAACATTTGTTCGTGTTGACCACTAACTGACGGACCGCAGGGCATGCTTCGTGCCGTTCCATCTGTGTATGAATCAAATCACAAACAATCTCGTCTCACAAGCGGGACAGATGAAGCTCGGTGGTATTCCCAATGACACTATCCAAGCCCTCAACCCTATCGCCTGCGTCCTACTGGGCCCCGTCATGCAAAGGCTGGTATATCCTATCGTTCGAAGTCGCGGGTTTGCATTCGGTCCCATCGCTCGTATAACATGGGCCTTCATTATGATGAGCACAGCCATGGCGTATGCCGCTGGAGTGCAAAAGCTCATCTACACCAAGGGACCTTGTTATGATCAACCACTGAAGTGCGAAAAGTCTCCCAATGACGTAAGTGTCTGGATACAGGCACCGGTCTATTTCCTACTAGGGTTTGCTGAAATCTTGGGTTTTACAACGCTGGCAGAGTACAGCTACTCTGAGGCTCCAAAGAACATGCGTAGCTTGGTACAGGCCATGGCCCAGTTGAGCTCTGGTGCTGGATCCGCGCTCGGTATGGCCTTTTCTCCGCTATCTAAGGATCCGCAGATCCTGTACCTCTACACAGGATTGTCGGTAACGATGATTATTACTGCGCCTACGTTCTGGGGTATGTTTCGGGGGTATGATGAGAAGGAGGCATACGAAGAAGCCCGGTCAATTGAGGATGGAAGTGAACCAATTGGAGAACCTAGTAATACCGGAGTATCTGAAGCTGTGAACACGGCAGAAAAGGAGAGGGGAGAGAAGACGTCTAGCTAGATTGCCCTGCCTAACTTGGCGTCGTGTCATTCCGTTGCGTCCTATTAAAACGCTTGTCAAAAGTTGTCAAATGAGTCTCGATATGCCTTGATGGAGTTTTAGCCTATTGATATAGCTTCAAATCATAAGCTGCATGCATCATATTTCGTCTATCTTGCAAATCTATGACTCGTTTTGTTGCATTAAGGTCAACATCAAGTTCGACTCATCGATGCATCGGATAGATAAAGTCACAGAAACAACAATAGGTATCGTCCCAATTACGAACTTAGATCGCATAATATATGACTCTGCATGACTGACTGTGCCCGTTACATGTACCCACTGATGAGGTTACCCTAGATATCCCCACAAGTCTGGCGTGCTGACAACGAGGAATTAGTAATCTGGAAAACCCTCTTTTTGACGTTTCAAAACCACGTATTTAGTGCGATTTCCCGTTCTCACAAGCAAGTGATTACTCACAAACTTGAATCGAGTGGAGCAAGGACACCATGGCTACTCAACAGCCCGCGACTGCAATTGATGGAATCCTGGTTCTATCTAAATTTGATGCTTTGACTAAATCGAGCCTTGTTCAGTTCGATGAAAATCAGACAATCCTTGAGCATGTTGATGGGGGCTTAAAGGTTTGATCAAGCCATCCCATACAAAATAGATCGATGAGTTATTGACACGTGATGAATTCTCCTTTAGTTCCATTTCGTCCTCACCAAAGCTCTCCTCAAAAAACCAACCTTGGCGACGTCCCCGAGTCAGGCTTCCGCCGAAAGTCAAAATGCAGTCTCATCAACCATCGACCGGCTTCGACCAGGCAGCGATATTGACACAAACGGGTTTGAGATATGGGAAAGTGATGCTAGTAGCCACTTCCTCATCGCAAACAAATTCTGCTTCTCGCGACCCCATCTTATGATGCTCACTCGGGATGGCTATCGAAGGCAGTATGAACCGTTGAGTAAGAGCGATTTCGAAGCCTCATGGGCGATGTTGAACTCTCTTAATGATGCAAACAAAGACTACGTGGTTTTCTACAACTGTGGCAAAGACGGCGGCTGTAGCAGACTGCACAAGCACGTTCAGCTGATGCCTTTGCCGGCTAGTGGCTTCGCCGTTGACTTTCTCAATTCCCATGTCACAGAGGAGCCAAGATTACCTTTCAGATGGTTCTATTATCGATTCAACGGCACTGAGTCACCTGCTCAGTTGACTGAGATCTATTTGGACCTCTTGCAGAAGACCACGAAGGCTTGGAAAGAAAGTACGGGAAAGAATGTTCCAGATGGGCATGCTTGCCCGCATAATGTGGCTTTTACGAGCCGATGGATTGTAGTTATTCCACGTCGCTGTGCGGCTGTTAACAAAGAGGCCGGGGTGAACTCTCTGGGTATGTTGGGAATAATTGCAGTGGCTACTGAGAAAGAGATCGGCAACTGGATACAATTGGGATTGAAGAAATCCTTGAAAGAGCTTGGTGTTCCGAGTGAGTAGAGGATTTGATATCTTGATTAGCATCATCGGTAGTTTCAACGAATCATTGGAATGACTTTGATCGTATTCGCTACTTACCTATCGCCTATTTAAATGAGTTCTGATTATACGAAATGTAAATTGCACGAGCTATTGGTATAAAACTCAGAAACCTCCTTCTTTTACTACGGCTCTTTTGATGGCCACAAGCCGTTCGTCGCGGAGCCTCGATGTCAAACTCCTAGAGACTATGCAGGCCAGGTTGGAGATTCAACAAGGTACAAAACCGCAGCGATGCAAGAATTTAACACGCCGAACTCTATTTGCGTTTCTCCAAAATATCAAGCATCTCCAAAGGTGAAGGGACAAATTCTTCTGTCTCACACTGGAACCCTTCATGGTGACCCGGCACCGTCATTCGAGGGCACTCCAGAATCTTAGCCTGCTCCTCAATCGCTTTCGCATAGAAAGCATCCTTACAGCGCACACCTCTCATGAGTCCAACACTAACCCCGTGCTCCTTGATTCGAAGCAAATTGGGACAGTATCCAATCAGCGGTACAAACTCGTTTTCCCAAAAGTTGCGTGGGTTGCTCGGCTCAGGCTCTGCAGGCTTGGGAATACCCTCAGCATCATAACCGATAAGGCATTTCGCAAACTCCTTGGCCGCAGCATCTTGGCCTTGGGTTTCGAAAATGTCTAGAAGACAGTACATCCACTCAGTTATCTGCGTTGCCTCTGGCATGAGGATTGATAGGCCCGCCTCATGGGAAATGAAATGGACGACCATTTCAGGAAAGTCATGGGCAAACTGGAAGCCAAAGATACCACCAGAGCTGCTTCCAAAGAGAATTGCTTTATCGAAACCAACCGCTTTTATGACTGCTCGGATATCTCGGGCTTGTTGTGGAGGGCTTAAACGCTTGTTGACGGGGACTTGGCTTGCTGACATTTGCCGACGATCAAAAGTGGCGCAAGTGAAGCGGTCTGATAGAGCGGCCATTATGTTGTTGAACTGTCGTCCATGGCCATTTCCGCCGGGAATGAAGATGATGAGAGGTCCAAATCCTTGATACCAGTAATGAAGATCGCAGCCTTCATTGTGGACAATACTTCGAGTTAGTTTGAATTCCATTGCTCAATAAGAGATATGTAAGATTGGAAGCTGTACGAGTGTATTCAGATGAATGAGACCGAGAAATTCTGTTCTTAGACGTGTTTTTGGACGTTATAAAATTATTATGTATTATTAGAAAAGCTGGAAGTCTGGGATCTTGGCATGACTGAGGAGAAGGAACAGAAAGAATTAGCCTAAATGAGCAAGACGGCGTGAGTCAGCCGGTCATCATGCGCTCAATCGAATGCAGATTTCTTGGATAAGATAACTCGCCAAGAATGGTTAAGTCATTACACTCGGATTCTCTTTCAGTAAATTCGGAACAAGCTTGAATAGTGTTATAACTTGTCCTCCACCCAAGCGTGGTTAACTTCATCTGATAAGAAGAATACGTAGTGAAACCCATCGTAATGGGAGGGGGATAATCATCCAATCTAACGATTCCTGATCCGATGGCCCTCCTCTCACAGCTCAATGCTGCTTTCACCGGTGCGCAAAGCCTTGCCCATGATCCTGACAGTCTTGGTATTTCGAATCCATTCAACCGTCAACTCCCCACCTCCTTTCGACTGCTGCCAAATTCGCAGCGCGTCACCGGTGAAATCGGGATGGTACTGCTTAAGCCGGGCAGTAGTATCGGTGTTTGACAGCACGTGCGGAATAATAGCCCGGTGGGCGGAACCAGTCTATCAATGTCATTAAAACTCCTTTCAATGAAGAAGTAACTTACCGCAGCGTCTTCATGATTATTGCCTGCTATGCAGTTGACGACTCGGGTATGAATATGCTCCGAAGGGCTTATCGAAATTTGGAACATGTAGATGAAGCCGTTAAGAGAAGTCTAATGAGTCAGTTACGCACTTCCGAGTATGGCCATCAACTGACCAGCTTAGAGGCATCAAGTTCCAGAGCCTTGAGGTCAAGCTCAGGATTGAATTCAAGCAAGAAATACTGATCTTGCTCAAAAACGCCAACGGGCTCTCCTTTGCCTTCCCACTTAGAACCAGTTGCACCCTCAAACAGATCCTTCAATTCGCCCCATCGCTGACTATCCTTTGAGACGGCAGGAAGGTTGACCAGTTCAGGAAACTCAATACCGACCAGCTTCGCATCCTCAAATGGGCTCTGGTACAAAGAAGCAGAAGCGATTCCATGAAGCCTAGTAAGATACCTCAGCATCTGGGGTGCGTTCGGGAGTGTACTAAAGAGGTGCTGGGATAAGGCTAGAGTCGCATGACCACAGAGTGGCGCTTCATTCGCGGGATTGAACCAGCGAACGGCATAATGAGCTTTTGCCGACTCGTTTTCTGGATCAAGAGGAAGCACGTATGCCGTCATCGGAAGATTGATCTTTGTTGAAGTCTCTTGAAGCTTCGAGGGTGAAGGGAACAGTGAGTAAGGGAAATCTTCACCATCATCTTTCGTGCCGGACTCTGTCTTCGGAAGGATAATCACCGCCGCGGGATTACCCTCAGCCCGTTCTGACGCAAAGGCCTGATAGGTCGTTTTGGTAAGGGAAGTCATGGTGATCACCGAAGTTTTAAAGAGAAATTCTGTGAGAACCTGCTACCAATTGATAAGCTGTTGTAAACTATTTATTGATTTAGTATTAATCAGCGTAAGGGCGTAATAAGTGACTCATGCGTGACCCCGCAAAGTGACTCTCGGAGATGGTGTCAGATCTTGGCGCTAACAGATATCATGTCATATTTCTGCCAGAAAATGCAATTGTTCTCTGAGCCCGTTGAATAAAATCACTTACGGTAATGATAAACACTTTCATTAAGTAATTGACTACCTGTTACAATTTGGACGAAGAAAACAAGACTTAATAATCACTGGTTGATAGTCAAGAGTCTGTTTCGGTGTTAGTCCGCGGACCCCGACGTTAACCGCTGAATGTTTTATAGCAAATTTCCGCGATGATAGTCAACAGAAGATTAAAAGATTTAAAAAAATGCTAGACAACCGTGTGCCTGATATCATACACTAGTGGCTATCACCAACTAATTGAGTCCCTCAAGTGTCCCCTTGTTTGTTTACATGAATTAACATTTTAGAAACAACAATCAATCAGCATCCCAACGCAACTCGAGGATTTAGAGGCCTGATCACAGAATCTCTTTCACTAGTTGGTAGGCCATCTTCAACTCGTAGCGCTAGTGTGATGCCTCGTTCAGACACAGAGCAAAGAAGCTCCGAACGACGCCTTGGGAGATGCATCTCGGAAAATGGATGATCTAGGGTAAGCATCAAGGTTTACATTAGTTCTTGGAATTTGGAACCCTGTGACTTTACAAAACTCACGTGTTGCTTGAGAACGCCGCCGGTACCATGTACCCATCGCGTAAAGCGCTGGCGGGAGAGAGACAACCAAGCTGACGATTGCGACAATTACTTCAGTTTTCATTTTGTTAAAGAAGTTCTCGGATGGTAAGTAACTCCAGTGCTGAAGCCAGCAAAAGAAACCATAAATGTTGTGTTATTCTCTATGGAAGAGGTCATCGTGATGTTGGCTGGAGTTTCAATGTACTTATATCTGCAAGCCAGACGCACCAAGGGCTAAATTTGTTTTTTTTTTTTTTTTGTTTATCAAGGACAATGCCACACAATAAGGCGCAGTAGCAAGCGTTGAAATGAAACAAATCATGGGCCTGATGGCGTTCTGATTTTGGAGTCAGCCAGTTAAATAATTCCCAGTGGGTCAAGATTTTGGACAGCTCCAATGACAATGTGATAGTGATGATGCGGTGTAATCTCTGCCGGTGTCAAATGTCATCAGCGACCGCAAGATTGTGGATTTGACGAATGGGAATCATGTATGGTCGTTGCGCCGCATTGGGCACGCGCCTGGCAGAGGAGATTATGGACGTAGCCAATAAAAGATATACAATGAAGCACTAAGCCGAAAATGAGGCTTACCAACCTGGCAAGCCACTCAGATTCTGGTTCGGACGAATCAGGACAGAAAGTGCAGAGCCTCATCGGGCACCTACAAAGAGACAACAGCACCCTCGACCGGCGCGTTCCACTTTTCCCATTGTTCCTCACCAACTGACAATCTTCTTCTGCCCCTTTCTTCTATTACCACGTCTCTATCAGTCTCGACCATTCCAACTAAGGTTTCACTCGATCAGCATCATGAGCGCAGCGCAGTCACAGCCCAGTGAGGGGGACTGGCTGGAATACAAGAACTTGATCAGATATGAGTATCTGTTCGAAGATAGATCCCTCAAGGAATTAGTCACCTTGCTGAGAGCTCAAGGATTACGTATTACGTTTGTAGATACCACGCGGTCTAAATGAGCAGGTCGCTAACTGAGTTATAGAAAGGGACAGTTGGAATACAAGCTTAAGAGCTGGAACATTTCCAAGAACCTCGATAAGGAGACGTGGCAGTACATCGGCCGGAATATCGACAAACGCAAGAAATATGGAAAGGATAGCGATGTCATACACTGTGGAAGAATAATGAAAAAACTGAAGATTGCCAAAGAAACGAATCGTCATCGAGAAACAAATTTCGTAGCTCGATTCAAGACACGTCAGTCGAACCCATGTTCTGATATTGGCTCTAACATCCGACCTAACAGCGCCGCCATCTCCAACGAACCCGCAACTCAGCATCTGTACTCCGCCAGCATATCTTTTTAACTCTGAATGGGAAACGTACCTCCCATGGCTTCATTTCCGTGATACCTTTGGGAAATGTAAGGCCTAACCACCCTGGGTCAGGCAAATTCGCTAACGAGATTCATGAGCCACATTTGTCGCAATCAGGTCCAACGCCATTACTTGTCATCAACCCCAGAAATCACAGACTGCTTTGGCAATAGCTTTAAAGCTGCTCAATCATGGTGAAAGCCCTTACTCGCCTCCTTCTCTTTCGGACATGAGAGCTATCATGAGCGGTATGATGCCTGAATGGCACTCGGAAGAGCATATACAGGCAGCCCAAAGCTTTTGTATGAGTCATGGAGCCGACATCATGCCCGAATGCTTCAAAGTCATGATATATATGATATCGAACGGGATGACCATGCACAGCGCCGCGGAATGGGACATCTTTACCTCTCTTTTGCGAACCGAGATGGTTGGCCTTACGGTCAATCTACAGAAGTTGCGGAATGAGAGTCCAACTATTCGAGCATTTTCTGATAATTTATTCAGAAATGAAATCCGTTTGGCAACTGAATCCTATCATCGCCGCGCCAGAGATACTAAAAATCCATTGGACCGACCCCTAGATCTCATACAGTGGCTCTTAGAATCCGGCCAAGATCCTAATACTTGTTTAGAAGCACGTAACGGAAATGACCCAGTCACGCCAATTGGTCATGCGATTAGAGCAGGCCATGAGAATCTCGTTCACCTACTGCTACAGTTCGATGCCTGCATCAATGAAAACCAGTCGAACCGGGATGGACAAACAGTCATTGACTTGGCTCTGGAATATCCAGGTTCTACAGCAACACAACTGAGGATAGTAAAAGTACTTTCTGGGCATTACCACCCGCCCGATCCCCATGAGTTACTCTGCGCAGCCATCGAACTGCGCGATATTGAGTTCGCCAAGGAGTTACTCCATTGTGATATCGATATCACGAAGACCAGAAATCCTTTGCGAAATCACAGAAGTAGAATAGGCATTGAGTCTTATTACATTGAAATTCGATCTCCTCTAGCAATGGCAATGATCAAAGGAGGCGGTTTCGCAGACCTCCTTTTGACTCAATTTCTACTCAAAGATCGATCGGACATATACATTGCCTCGGATGTCTTCATAGCAGCCGCTTGTGGAGGGGACCTTAGCATCATGCTACGGCTCTACGATTTACAGCCCTTTGGAACAACCTGTGACTGTAAAGGTGTCACACCACTACAAGCGGCGGTTTCAAGTGGAAGCCTAGCTATATGCGAGTTTCTTCTAGAACGACATGGGGGTGCTTCGACCGCCCTGCTGTTGGCGGCAGCTATTCAAAACCATGCCGATGTCCTACCCCTACTCATTCGCTACGGAGCCTGCCCTCGAGACCTAGTTCAACAGGATGATATTTCCTGGCTTAAGTTTTTTGTTGAGATTGGTTCCGATGTCGACGAGACACCAAGATCCATCCTCAGGATGATGTTCGATTTGGGCTTATGGGATGAGTAACCAATAGATTGTTTGTCAATCCTAATCCATTCCGGAGCACTCGTCGATGGCGACGTCGCGAGGCTGGCGGAGAGGTGGTGGGACAAATCTGTGGCAGATGCACTTGATGCTGGTGGCAACCCGAATGATCGAGATCTCAATGGACGAACTGCACTGCAATGCGCTCTAGAAGAAGACCATCCTCCCGGTCAAGGAAGATCAGAAAGACTTCTAACGGTTGAAATCCTTTTAAAAGCAGGAGCCAAATTAAATGGTGGGGAGGTCGTCAAGGCGATTCAGTCCAAAGACGTTGAAATTTTGATGGTTTTACTGCGCCATGGTGGGAGTTTGACTGATGTGGATGAAATGGGAGTTTGCTGCCTCGAAGCTGAGATAACGGCTCGAAATGATGAATCTCTTCAACAATTGCTTGAGGCACAAGAAGGCCAAATCCATGCGGGGCCGTTCTGTGCAGCGATACAAGACCAGGACTGGGCACTCATCGAGAGACTTTTCGCACGTCGGCATATGCAAGAAGGCTCTCACTTATTGGAGGGAGCAGCAATCGGCCTGGCGGCAAGATTTGGGCGCCTTGATGTTTTGGGCAAGATCCTCTCCCGTTTTACTCACCCGTCCGTTTTGGATAAGGCACTAATACCTGGTTGGTTAGCCGAATGCAGTGAAATAACTGAGGGATATACAAAGTTGAGGGGTTACTGGATCAGCTCCTCGTGTATCAAGAGGCCTCTGACGGGCAGCCCTCTCGTATTGGCTGCTCTAAGCGAAGATACATCCGGGTTTAGAGAACTTCTCCGGAGGGGTTGTTGTCCAGATCGGCTCACCTTTGCAACCATTGCGAGAATGAGCAAAGTCTCCGAGTATGTGGAAATACTGAGAGAGTCAGATGTCAGGCTCTGCGGTGCCAGATATAACGATGAGCCGGTAAAGGCGCCACTATGCGTTGCAATTGCTTCATGGAATGATCCTACGGCTCGATACCTCATTGACTCAGGGGCGGATGTCAATGAACATGAAGTGCGTATGTATAAAGGCACATCTCCACTGCAAAAAGCGGTTGAAAAAAACATTTTGAATATGGTAAACTACCTTCTGAAAAATGGAGCAAGTATCAATGCCCCGCCAACCTTTCGCAGTGGTGCAACTGCCCTCCAGTTTGCAGCAATAGGAGGTCAAATTGGTGTCGCCAGGCATCTAATTGAGCTTGGTGCCAGGGTTAACGCACGAGGGGCGAGGCTCGATGGAAGCAGTGCCCTAGAGGGAGCGGCAAAGCATGGGAGGTTAGACATGGTGGCATTACTGATCCATCACGGCGCCCTCACGGTAGGGCCGGGACGTCAACAATTAATCCGTGCTGTCAAATTGGCCCAGACTCGAGGCCATGATGCTACAGTCGGATTGTTGAAACAGGAATGCGGCTGGACTGATGAAGATCAGGATGACTTGGAAGATGACTTCCTGGATAAGTTTCCAGGGTGCGAAGATTGTGGCCGGTCGTACTGTTGCGATGAGTACCATGACGAGGATTCACAGTGCATCCATGACTATACTGAGGAAGAAGAACGATATTATGCAGACACATGCGTGAATTGTATGTTTACTTGATAGGGACTATAAGAATAAGAGCATAATGAATTGGGTTTAAGTTGAAATAAATTGAGCGGTATAATTTAAATCTATGTGAAATATTTAATATTCTTATAGTATTAACCAAGGTAAAAAAAATCTTAATGTATTAATTAAGATATTAAGTATTTATAAAGAACATAACTAAAAGCTATACAGCTAGCTACCATTTAGAACATAAGATAACTACTATAATAAATAGAAACTACTACTATATTAAGCAACAGGCATGCAGTCGGCTAAATATGGAAGTTATTACTAGCTTTGGCAAGCTATTAATTCTCAAAACTATTTTATTTCCCATTGAATAGAAGCTAACACAAGACTACTGAAGAGATCTACGCACTTGCTGACAGGGCTCTAATCTCAGCTAACCTTTAACACTAGGTTGGTATTCTGTAGGCCGACGTTGATGTTTGCTCTCTAAGCCTCCAGAACAATCTGGTGGCGCATTTATCGCCACAGGAGCGGCCATGACACTATTTATAAGTTTGCGGCGTAATGAGGCTTGGATGTGTTACACAATTGATGTTAAACAGCAAATTTCAATAAATGACCAGTTTGAAGCTTTTGGCTGGAAGCTTCGTGGTTAAAGTCCCCGAAGTCTTCCCTGTTCCTGATTCAAAAGTAAGTGCCTCGCATTTACTCCTCTTTCTTCAAATTATTCACTGCATCCTCGGCGTTTTTGCAATTTCCGACATCATGAGAGCCCTCGCGTTTTGGCTGGTACTTCTCGCGCTGGGTGCAGAAGCGCAAGGCCCCGGTGACGCGGCCGGCCCATACGATACCTGCCATACCGATCTTGGAACAAAAAGCGTCAAAAGCCTCCCCACCGAGACGAAAACTGAATTCAAGTCAGTCACCATCTATAAGAGGGTTATCACATATGACCACGTCTATGTCGAAATCTTTCCCTCAACATTCACATTGAGCGACACAATTACGGACACGCTGATTCATACTGCGGAGGGCAATCCCCGCATAGCCACCAAGACAGTCTTTGGTACATCCTAAACATTCAGTGTCTGTATCGCCGCTAATCGACGTTGTAGAGCCGACAACTATCACCAGCACACAAACCTTTACGCATACGAATAAGAGCACGATCACCACGACCGTTACGGAACCTGTCACTTGGACAGTTAGAAAAGTGCATGGCTTTACTGCGATTCACGACGATATGAAAAAGCCAAAATATAAGAAAAAGAAAAGACCTCGCAAGATTTATGGGAGCACTATTCCTCTGCATTACCAGAGGGTCTGGTGTACCAAGGAGGTGCCGTTGAACAGGACAAAGAGTCAGACTTTCATCTTCGAGGTGGGGCGCATCACCATGGATCTTCCCGCGATAAAGACGACGAAGCTGTTCAATACCAGCATTGTTTTAACTGAATATCCTTCGAAACCTCCCACTACCATAACCACGACTCTGCGCCCTGTCACGACGAGGTACACGAACACCACAGTATTCACTAGCGTTACAAACACGGGTAAGCATCACAGCACGAACATTTTGATAACAAAAATAACACGAATATAGTCAGGGTTGAGATGCGGGTACCTAGATATTTTTACCACCTCGATTGCGGCACCGACAACATCCTCGTAACCGCCAACGGAAAAAATCACAGCGTACGCGCCTGGAGAGACCAAACTTCGGACAAAGAGCTCATGGTCATCGGCCACAACTTCACGCGCCACGGATGCTGTAACCAGTGCATGAAGCGGCCACGGTGTCGCGTCAGCATGCATGGTCCAGTCCCTGGCCTTGCTTCATCAGGCAACACCACTTGTTCTCTCTACATGTCCATTGACAGTTCCAAGTGTGTCAATGGACTGCAGGAAGTGTATGCTTGGTACTTGACTGATAAAATATGGCCTCCTGAGTATGTTTACAGTAATGGGCCATGTGGTCAACTAAAGAACGGGGGAGATTTATTTGGTAGACGCAAGGTGAAGTATGCGGATGAGGAGAAGTGGAAGTACTACAAAGCAGCTAGGTTAGAAGGTTGAGGGGTTGAATAAGGTTTAAGCCCGGCGCAATGATACAGAATACGTGTCAAGACGGATGGGCAATGTACTTCGATGGCAGCGGGGTTGATCATTTGGAGCTTTGGGGCTGAAAGGCTGTCTGTTGAAATGCTGTGGAGACAGATCATTAGACTGATATCGCATTTTTGAGGTCTTTTGATTTTCACCTTATTTAATAGATATCCTACCTCGAATCGCGGTTATATAACGAAGCTGTATACTTTGAAAGCGATTAAAATGTTATGTTTTATCCTAATTATCAGGTTGCAACATGAGTGCTAAAACCCGGAATCTGCTCATGTGCACTGTAGACTATCCAAGCTGCCAATGGTCAAAGGTCCTCCAGATTAGGCACCTAGTTCTTTTAATTCTCTAGGATCTATCAAGCAGGATATCATCTGCTGGAGTTTACGTAGGGAATTGCAATCTGAATTCTCAAGACCCAAATGCCTCGGCGTATCTTCAAAGCCCCCTCATTGAATTTTCGGATATCTGTCGCAATGGGAAAATGTGGAGTTGTCAGCAATCACAAGGCTTATCGCCCTCGGTAAACGCCAAGAACACCGAAAGGATTCATACGCAGCCAATCAGAGACGGCTGACATTTCTGACAGCATTCTCCAGGCGCTAAACTCCCCTGTGCTCACTGGATATGTCGGATATCCGATTCCCGCGAATAGGGCTGACTTTGTCATGTTGGTTGTCTGAATTGATGATGATGGTTGCAGCGACAAATGTGTATTTAAATAAGTGAGGGGTATCTTCATCTGAAGCAATCTCATCATCAACATTCACATCAAACATTTAATTAACAACAGGTACAGCTAAACAACACTCAAATCAAAAACACCAAACTTTACCTCCGTAAAAGAACATTACTGTTTATAACAAGAATCACCAACGT